>PVJN01004033.1:13973-94336 GCA_004026805.1 Lasiurus borealis | reverse complement strand
GGATGTCTACAATGCACTTGCAGATTTCAGAGCAAATCAGTACTATCCTTCCATGTTTCTATCAGCTGTTGTTGATTTATGTTGAGAGAATTACAAACTTCTTGTCCCTGCTCGTGGAAGTTGGAACACTCATTACATCTGATTTCTTACTCTGTATAAATCATAGAGGTAAGTCACTCAGGAAATACAAAGATGTAAGGTAGGGTCATTACCTGCAGCTTAAAGTCTGACAATGAAAACAAGACACGTTTAAAGCACTAAAGACAAAGCACCTTGAGACAAATGTCCTGAGAAAAGTATATCCAAAGGACTAAAGGAGCTCCAAAGAGAGAAGGCATTTATTTCCAATTAGATTAACCAGAAAAAGGTGAGGAATTTTTAAAGGCGAAATTGAGGGGGGCAGTAGAGTATTGTGAGAAGAGAAAATAATGACTAGCAAAAGTCCACAAAGGGAAAAGGGGACAGGCAGGTAAGGTGCGGTAGGCACAATACTTAAGGAGACATTTGCACAGCTCTGAGAATGAGTAGCTTCTTTTTTTTAAAATTATTATTATATTTTTTAAATATTTTATTGATTTTTCAAAGAGAGGAAAGGAGAGAGATAGAGAGTCAGAAACATCGATGAGGGAGAGACATCGATCAGCCGCCTCCTGCACAACCCCGAATGGGGATATGCCTGCAACCAAGGTACGTGCCCTTGACCGGAATCGAACCCGGGACCTTCCAGTCCTCAGGCCAATGCTCTATCCACTGAGCCAAACCGGTTTCAGCATGAGTAGCTTCTTAAATGTTGGGCCCACGGGCCTCATCCGCCTTACTCCTCACTCTGAAATACAAGGAATACAGGAGGAATGGCCAATGGAAGGTGGCTACGCATTAGAAGACTGTTGGAAGTTAAGCAGGAAAAGTAGGCAGGGGACAAAGTTACAGAGACTGGATCCTGAGTAGCTGAGGAGTTTGGATTTCATTTGGCAAGCCACGAGGGAAACGTGATTGCTGTTTTCTTATGAAAGTTATTCTAGCGTCACAGCACAGAGTGAACCAGGATTCAACAAACAATTAAACTTCAGGAGGAAGAGGCGGCGGGGGTGAAGGAGGGAGAGGGGGACAGGAATTGCTGCTCAGAAGCTATGGCACAAGCTCAAGCCTGGGGTAATCAGGGCTGGAAATGCAGCATCGCAATGGGGAGTGGAAAGGAAGGGACATATGCAAGAGACAATTTCAAAAAATGGACGCTAATTGGCAACCAGTTGCGTGGAGGGGAAGGGGAGCAAAGAAGAGAGAGAGGTAAGAGTGGAATCTAATAGTCTTTAGGGAACAGAAAGAAACACAGTTTGCGAGTTGGTGGTGTGGCAAACATTGTCAGATGCTGCAGAGGCTAAAGACGTTGGCTACTGAAGAGAGTAAAGAGATTTGTCGACAGAATACAGGAGAGAAGTTTCAGCAGTGGTGGGGGCAGCAATGGAGACTATAGTCAGGCTTCAAGGTTAGGGGTAAAGAATGGGTGGAGAGAAAATTAAGACGACTTCTTTGAGAATGTTGATGGTGAAAGGAAGAGAATGAGGTGATTAGTGTTTAACACAATTAAGAGCATAGTTTCTCTAGACAATCCAATTTATTTGTAGCAAGAGATGAAGAAACTGGCAGAGAGAGAGAGATGCTGGGGAGGTGGAAGATGGCTGATGAGGGGGGAGAAGAGGAGGAATGGAGGAGAGTCCAGGTGGAGGGGTGACCAGGGAAAGGAGAAGAAGAAAGTGGAGGCAGAAGAAGAGAGATTCTGCAGTCAAAGTGGGTCCCTGCAATGTCTCCTTAACTAGAATATTCATCCTTCTCATATTCATCCTTCTCATAGGTCTGCCCCTCCCCGCTCCTGCACACACTGGGACGTGATGTCTAACTCTCTGGCTTCCCCATTAACAAACAAACAAATAAACAAAACAGGACTGCGTTCTGCCTGGACTCACCCAACAGTTTCAGGGGTATCACCGAGGCCTGGAGCTCCTGTACCTCTGGGCTGAGGGTGATGATGGTCACCAGGAGGAGGATGCCCACCACCTTCATGGTGCTGATGGAAGTCTGCGGCAAAAATGCAGCAGCAGAGCTGAGTGAGAGCAGCTGAAAAGTATTCCCTTTTGCCCTCTGAGCTGAACGGCCAGGTTAAGGACTGTGGGAGCCTAAGCCCTGCCCAGATGCACACCTCGTGCACCCTGGGTCACACCACACTGTTACCGAAGCAGGTCTCTGGGCCAACAGGACATCCTCCTCTGATTGACAAATAAAACTCCTAAACCAGGAAAGACATGCGTGACCGAGACAGGGGGTGGGAGCTGGGCACTAACTTTTATTATGTACTTTCATTCAAATATTTTTTAAAATATATTTTATTGATTTTTTTACAGAGAGGGAGTGAGAGAGATAGACAGAAACATCGATGAGAGAGAGACATCGATCAGCCGCCTCCTGCACGCCCCCTACTGGGAATGGGCCCGCAACCAAGATACATGCCCTTGACCGGAATCGAACCTGGGACCTTTCAGTCCGCAGGCCAATGCTCTATCCACTGAGCCAAACTGGTTTCGGCACAAATTCATTTTTTAACACCGTTACCAAATGTCTTCTCTGGGCCAAGCACAGGCTAGGAATGAGGAATATGTCCTTATGGAAATTACAAGCTAGGAACTGGGCGGGTGCTAGCTAGTGAGGGTACAGTCCATTCTTCCCTGTCTCCTCTCTGTGTGCTGAGCCCTTGAGCCTCTGAGATTGATGGCAGAGAGAGACAGTAGAAGAGCAGGCAGGGGTGGTCCTAAGTCAGCTGCAGGTGGTAAGGAGGTGACCTTAGTCTCCTTCTGCTTTGGCCAGGGTACCTAGGCGGGTGTGGTATCTTTGCCCATTTGATATATGTAATTTTCCTAGCACAGACTTCCGCCTTAGTTTGTCTACCTTTTATTTTTGACAATCCAAACTCCTGGTGTTAAACTCTTCCAGGATGTCTGTCACCAGGCAGCATTGAGGTGGAGGAGGGGTGAGGCTGCAGTAACCAATCAGCTGGGGAGTGAGATTTCATTCCCTCCCACTTTTTCTAGGCACTTCTAATCTAGGTGAGTGATTTCCTGAAGCTCACTTCATTTTGGGGGGAAAATATACCTGCTTCCCTCCCCATTGGCAGGGGAGATGGGTGGGAGGCATAGGTAACGTTTGGCCATGAACACTGTGTCCAATAAAATGTCTTAATGGGAGGCAAGGATGACTGGGCTAGTTAGGAATGGCAGGACCAGTTTGCAGCCTCTTAATAAGGCCCTGGGGTGACAGCTGACTTCTCTTTATTTTATTTTAAAAAAAATATTTTTATGGATTTCAGAAAGAAAGGGAGAGAGGGGTAGGAACATTAATTATGAGAGAGTTATCGATCAGGTGCCTTCTACATGGTCCCCATTGGGGACCAAGCCCCTAACCAAGGCACGTGGCTTTGACCAGAATTGAACCCAGGACCCTGCAGTTCGCAGACCAATGCTCTATCTACTGAGCTAAACCAGCTAGGGTTTGGCTTCTCTTTAGAATGTGGAGGACTTGATGTTTCACCTGGGGCCCTGGTTCCAAATTGTAGGGCTGCAGGAAGAAACCCTTCCAATTATGCTTCATTTGTCCCAGTTTCTGAAGTTCCACAAGTTGGAGGTCATTTGGGCAAACTATTGACCTCATAAATTGCTATTATCCTTAGGTAGATTCAGGCGTACAGTTAGTTTTATGGTGGGTGGTCAAGAGGCCACATAGGCTGTACACGGGAGAGGCAGCCAGCCTAGAGGTGATAAAGAGCTTTGACTGAGTGAAAAATGCCTACCAAAATATATATAATTCTTCATTTTTAAAAATATGAGTGGGTAGGGGAATCCCAAAGGGTCTTGAGCAAACTTTCCTTTAAAGCTTATACAGCCCTCTGCAGATGATGGTGGGGAAAGAGAAAAGACCCAGTCAATGTCCTTCTGCTCCACCCTCCCTGTCCTGGTGTTAATATGAAGCACAGATAATCCATACGTGTCTTTCTATTGAGACTGTAACACCTGACCAGGAGAGCCCTGCCAGTGAACATCTTCCCTCTTTGGGAGAGAAGGTCAGCAAGGTACAAGGCAGGAGCATTTACCTAAAAGACAAACACACATGGAGGAGAAGACTGGCCCCTCTACTCATTAAGAGTGTTGGTCTTGGCTGGTTTTGCTCACTGGTTGAGCAGCGACCTATGAACCAGGAGGTTATGGTACGATTCCAATAATGGCACATGCCCAGATTGTGGGCTCAGTTCCCAGTGGGGGGCATGCAGGACGCAGCCATTCAATGGTTCTCTCTCATCATTGATGTTTCTATCTCTCTCTCCCTCTCTCCTCTTCTTTCTCAAACCAATAAAAACAATTAAAAAAAAAAGGAGTGTAATGTTTGGGCAAGTCATTTAGCTGCTTTCAATAATATTGAAAGTAAACTGTCATTGTAAAATTGAAAATAAGTAAATTGAAATTAAAGAAAAAGACTTACCTATTTGAATCATGGGGGAACAGACGTGACCTCAGCCTTGCCTGATGCACTGTTCTCCTTGCCCACAGTCCCTGCCTGCTCTGCATTGGTGCATGCAGATGCCTGAAGAGAGGAAAGACTAGTTAAAAGCATTTAAGTCTTATACTTGAAGAATAAAATTTTAAATACCTCTACAGTATCATCCCAAACCTATCAATTACCTAAGTATAAATGCAACAAATTATATTCAGAAAACTACATACTATTTCTAAGAAAAAATTTGAAAAGATCTTAATAAATAGAGTCAAAGATGGTGTTCATGGATTAGAAGATTCACAATCATGAAAAAAATGAGGTTTCTGGAAACTGAAATTTAATGTACTTCCAATGAAAATCTTAGCAGGATTGTTAAATGAAAATTCATACATTAATACTAAAACTTATATGGAAGTCCTAAAAAATCATGAATAATCAAGACAATTTTTTCCTGCTTTTTTCTTCAGTTACAGTTGACACGCAATATTATATTAGTTTCAGATGTACAACATAGTGATTAGACATTTATATAACTTATAAAGTGTTCACCTTGAATCAAGACAATCTAGAACAAAGTTGTCAGTATTGGGGGGCAGGGAAGATGTGGAAGAAAAAGATGAAATTAGCTAATTTTATTATGACTATTAATCACAGTAGTTGACTTATAGATAATTACCCACACAAAAAGAAGAGAGCAAAGGTAATACTTAAAGGTCTTAGTATAAGATAACTATTACAACAAAAATAGAAACCTTTCTAAATACAAAACATATAGTAAGAAAGAAAGGGACACAGATTACACCAATAAAATAGGTTACAAGTGAAAGATCATCTAGCTAATAAAGTGAAATAAAACAATAACAGTAAAAAGATATGATAAATCACACAATTAAAAGGAGTTCTTATCTTTTAAAGATACAATCAGGAATAATCTATAATAATAAAAGTGTAATTATGTTAATTAGCCCGGATGTCCTTCCAGATGAACTTCTGGATGAAGCCAGGGTACCTGGTGCTAGGGGGAAGGAAGGCCTACCTACTCTTGCACGAATTTTGTGCATCAGGCCTCTAGTATGTAATACAATAATGTCTGCAATTTCCTTCAAAATAGCATGAGAGGAGGGGAAATGAATGGGATTATGAAAGAAGAATGATTACACATTAACAGTGGTGAAGCTGGGTCATGGGCATGTGGTGTATCATTATACTATTCTGTGTGCTTTGTATGTGTTTACATTTTCCCATAATAAAAAGCTTAAAGATAAACTATGTGTCCTTACAAACAAAGCTCTATTCATTAATCTTGAACTAAAATAAAACATGTCAAATTTCTCCCAGGTCCTGGAGGGACTGTGCCCCAGAGTGTGTACCTCAGTGAGGAAGTCCTCGTGAAATAAAAGAGTCCATTTCCCCACTCCGCAGCCAACACTCCCATTCTGGTCTACTCACAATTTCCACACAGCCTGTCCAAACAGCTCGTGCTGCACCTATGCCTCACACACTTGAGACTTGGCTACATGATTATTTGGAGGAAGAAGGTGGAAATAAGCTAACATTCTGTGTAAACTGGGCTGGGAGAGTTGTGAAGTGCAAGAGTGGACTGGTTTTTATTGGCTTATTGGTGCTCTGTGCCGAGAACCAATTTCAGCTTGTAATAATTACATGAGTTTTACCAAAAGGTTGATGAAGTTTGGGGAGCTCAACAGGGTTGAGTCACATGTAGTTTACCTGTTGGAAGCGGTTAAAGGCACCTCCCCCAAACCTGAATGGGATTGTTAGCTGCCGGACAGCTCTGGGCATTTTATTGCCTCCTGCGGGCCAAACACCTGAACAGCTGGAGGCTATTTCTGAAACTGAGGATGCTTCTGTACCCTTTGATAGCGGACCCTTTGAAGTGTATTGCCTTGGGACAAATTGCATTTAATGAAAGCATGGGTCCTCGGTCAAGGAGGAGAGTCTTCTAGCTCCTCAGCTGGAAGCTCCTTTGGCCCCCACTGCCTTTCAAAAACTATCTTTCGTCTTTGGACTCCTTCTTAATCATCTATGCGCAGCCCTATCTCCAGAATGCTGAACCCTTTGTAAGGCTGGGAAAAGGACCCCAGCACTATGGGTCTCCTTTTTTTCTCTTGTTTTCTCAGTCATTTTGCAAGGAGTGGATATGATTTCCAAGAGAATAAGGCTTTTGGTTCATTTCACTGAAAGGCTGTTTGTGGGATCTGTGATTTTTTTCCCCTCAAAGTCAAGGGTTCCTTTGGGATTAAGAATCAAACTTTAGCCTGATCAGCGTGGTTCAGGGGTTGAGCATCGATCTAGGAACCAGGACACAGTTTGATTCCTGGTCAGGGCACATGCTCAGGTTACGGGCTGGATCCCCAGTGGAAGGGTGTGCAGGAGGGAACCAATAGATGATTCTCTCTCATTATTGATGTTTCCATATCTCTCTCCCTTTCCCTTCCTTTCTAAAAATCAATGGCATTTAAAAACAAAACAAACCAACTTTGAGAGGCTTTGCCTCCAGGGATGCCGCCCTACAACAAGCTGTTCACAGGCTTCCAGAAGAGCAAAAACCAGAGCAAGAGGAACAGCCCATGGAAGCAGACCTTAGGCATGTGCTCTGCCTTGAATGTGCTCTAGAGCTTGGCATTTCAAGAAGGTAAATAAATAATCACATAAAAAAGAGCAGTCTTTCCCAATGTAGGGTTTTACATGACTTCCTTATCTAAAGTATGATGGTAAGGGAGAAGACTCAAAAGCTATCTGGCCAGGCTGAGGAGGAAGTCTCAGATTTCTGTGATCCTACTACACACACAGGTACATTTCTGCTCTGTTAGGGAGGTGGAGCCAACGCTACTTCACAGCATAGAATCGGGGAATGCTGGGTGGTCAGGAGGCCACACATAGGCTATACATGGGAAAGGCATCTAGCCCAGAGGTGAGCTTTGGCTGATTGAAAAATGCCTACCAAAATCCTATCTAATAAAAGAGAAACATGCAAATCGTCCGTACCCCACTTTCCCCACAAGTCACACCCACTAGCCAATCAGGAGCAAGAATGCAAATTAACCCAACCAAGGTGGTGGTTAATTTGCAAATCCAGGTGCAAAGCGAAGACTGAAGACACCGTAGAAGGAGCTAAGTGCTGCAGAAAGGAGCAAAGCTTCGGAAAAGCAAGCGGGGTGGTGGAGAAGGGAGGGAAGCAGGCGGGACAGCAGAGATGGTCACAGGAAGCTCTATTCTTGTAGGAATCTTTCTGCAAGGGGCCTCTAGTACATATATAATTATTCGTTTTTAAAGATATAAATATGGATGGCTAAGGGAATCCCAAAGGGTTCTGAGCAAACTTTCCTTTAAAGCTTATACAGCCCACTGCAGATGACAATGGGGAAAGAGAAAAGACCCAGTCAATGCCCTTCTGCTCCACCCTCCCTGTCCTGATGTTAAATATGAAGCATAGATAATCCATACGTGTCTTTCTATTGAGACTGTAACACCTGACCAGGAGAGCCCTGCCAGTGAATATCTTCCCTCTTTGGGAGAGAAGGTCAGCATGGTACAAGGCAGGAGCATTTACCTAAAAGCCAAACAGACATGGAGGAGGAGACTGGCCCCTCTACTTATTAAGAGTGTTACACTGGGCTTGTCTGGTTTTGCTCACTGGTTGAGCAGCGACCTATGAACCAGGAAGTCATGGTTTTATTCCTATAGGGCCACTAGCCCAGAATGTGGGCTCAATTCCTAGTGGGGGGGCCATGCAAGAGACAGCCAATCAATGGTTCTCTCGCATCACTGATGTTTCTATCTCGCTCTCCCTCATCCCTCCTCTCTCTGACATGAATAAAACTATATATTTTTAAAAAGAGTGTAACATTGGGCAAGTCATTTAGCTACTTGGACCCTCTGTCTCTTTATCTGTAAAATTTATAAAAATTCTGCTACTGAGATGATATTTATAGAGTTGTGGTGAGTGTAAAGTGAGCTACTACATATGAAAGGGCCTGTACATGTGAATGTTAATTATCCTTCACTAACATATGGCTCCAAAATCTGGGTGACCACAGTCTGACAAGTCTGTATGCCTACAGAACCTCTATAGACTTCAGGATTAACTAAAGGGCAAAAACATAAGTGGATGTTGTAGGGTGCCATCCTCAAGTATCTTTGCAGGGGAAGGGCATACCTTGGCATTCAGAATGGCAGATAATAGGTGAAATTGTTTGAGAATATATTATGGGTATGCTCATGAAGCCCAATAAATGACCAAGAGAGACAGAAGCATGGTGGGATTTGGGATGTTGATGACCAGCTAGTAAAAGAAGATATCAAAGGTAATAGGCTCTCATTCCAGTGCACAGGCTGGTGAGGCCATGGACCACTGTGGTTATAAGATGTGCTCGGTGGCAAGGACAAGCAGGCATGGCAGACCATGGCTGAAGGCTAAGTGAGGCAATCCAGGTGGAAAAGTGAACAGAGAGCGCTGGGAGATGGAGCTCGTGAGGTCAGCGCAGACCATCATTTTTGTCAGAGCTTCTTTGGAAGACCGAGATGTATCCTCTGCCTCAGAAGAACTCTGAACAAAGACTCCACCCACGCCGAGACCGGTTTGGCTCAGTGGATAGAGCGTCGGCCTGCAGACTGAAAGGTCCCAGGTTCGATTCCGGTCAAGGGCATGTACATTGGTTGCGGGCACATCCCCAGTAGGGGCGTGCAGGAGGCAGCTTATCAATGTCTCTCTCTCATCGATGTTTCTGGCTTTCTATCCCTCTCCCTTTCTCTCTGTAAAATAATCAATAAAATATATTAAAAAAAAAAAAGGCTCCACCCACAGAGCCTATGTCCCAACTTCTCCTAACTCCTAGTCACTCCAGGGCGGCCACTGGTACTTCCCAGCCCATGCCACTCAAAGCCCCACATCCCAGGTTTGCACTCCTGGCGTTAGGCATCCAGTCCTGCTACATGTTGGTGTATTGCCTTAGAATAGGGTATCTCCACAGTTGCTTCTGCTCCTGTTCCTTCTGTGTCTTGCCCAGATGAAGGCTGCTACTATAGGTCTGCTCTGTGCTAGAAGGTCACTTTTTTCTTGACCAAAATCATATTCACAGAGTGCTTAAGAAAATATTGTCATGCCCTTTGCCCTGTTTAGACACATGGACATAGAAAGAAGAAAGAAACTAGCTAGCACACCTTGCTTCTCATCTATCCCGAGTGCCTTGTATTCATGGACTCACAGGGCACACAGTCCATTCTGTTCATCCACAGAGGTTCACCAGAATATCAAAGGGGAAGAATGACACGGTCTCGATACCACCACAGATAAGATTTATTTCAGACAAGAGCTCTTTAGAATTGGCCACTCCCTCACTTTAGATCTTCATCTTCTGTGACTGCAAGTCAAGGGATAGACACTTGCCAGGAATGGTGTGTGGAAAATGCTATGCCAAGCATTGGATACATGCATTCAGGAGAAATCTTCTGGGGTTGGTCTCCAGGCACGCTTACACCCCCCATTCTTCTTCCACAGGGTCATCAACATAGTCTTCAGCATCATCCTTTTGAAATATATGTTTGGTATTGACATTTCCTCTGCTCAGAAACCCCCAGCAGTCTACCAAACTCTTTGTCAGGCAGCCCATTCCTTTCTGGACTCTGACCTGGATGGTCCTCTACTGAGATGAACTTCTACTGAGCACAAGCTCAATCAATTTCCCATCTCCAATGTAGGGCCCACATTTCCCCATCATCTGTACTGCCCCCCTTCCTTACTGTGGCAAACTTTATGCCTCCTTTAGGCTCTCCCGTAAATGTTCTCTACTCTCTGACAACCTTCCCAACCCGCACTGATCCACCCATCTGGGCAAAACCAATAACTCTTCCCTGGGCTTCCACAACCTTAGTAAAAATTTGTCTAACCCTGGGTTGTAATTAATTACATAGTTCTGTCCCTGAGCTAGCTGTGCTTATCTTTTTATCTCAACTTTAACACAATCCCTGACTAACACAGGTGATGCTTCATAATTGGGGTTGTCTTACTTTTTCCCTCTGCCTCCCAGGATCATCCATTTTCTAGGAAGAGTTAAGCCCCCTTGGTGGGGAAGGGGAAGGAGCGGGACAAACCCTGGGTCAATAATGACCTGTGAGTCTAGGGTCATGGTTACTTGCTCAACTGAAAGCCCCTAGGGACAGAGATAGGGATAGGGTTTCCCTTAGAGGAGAGGGTCTTAGATAATGCAGCCAGGTGTCCTTCTGCCATTCACTTCCAGACTCTTTCTCTTGGAGTTGCCTATATTCTTGTGTGCTGTGGACATGTGAACATCCATCGGTCCCAGGAAAGTCCACTGGGGAGTAGTTAACACCCTTGTCAGCTCTTGACTAATTTAGACTCACCTCACGGATAGCATGTAGGCATTCATGGCCACATCCATTGCTGCAGCATTTCATTCCCCTGGGACATGAGTTATCTCCTGTGCACATTTCAGCACAAATCCCACCGGATCCGTGGGGCACCCTGGGGCAGCGTCCAGGTCTGTTCCCCCCTGAAACATACAACGGTGTTTGTGGAGTCTGGAATAGTCACTAACCAGGTACGAAAATTCTGTTAGACATCAGTGGGCTCACTGCTGGCAGGACTCCCACCTCTTCCATTCTTCCTTTGTCCTCCTGGGCCCCTCCCTCAGCCTCGGCAGCTCCACCCTCACACCGAAGCCCCCATTTTCACAGTCAGGCCCTCAGGAGAATGTTCTCCCTGCTGCAAAGGCTGCCCGGTCCCAGCAGGCAAGAAACCTGCTCTGTCCTAAGCCTCTGCTTTCCACCTTAGAAGATATTAGAAAAATTTCTGATCCCAGACATCCGTCTTCCCACCTCCCACATACCCCATGTTCATCCCCGAGCTACTCCCTGTCGGAGCCCTACATCCAAGGCAAATCTAGAGAGAGCCCCAACTTTTAATAAGTTCCAACCTGATCTGATAAGAAGAATGTGGCCCTGGCTGGTGTGGACCCGTTTGTTAGGGTATTGCCCCATATACTGAAAGTTTGCAGATTCTATACCCTCTGGGGGCACATATGGTAGGCAATCAATGGATATTCTCTCTCACCTTGTGCCTCTCTCTCTCAAATCAATAAGCATATCCTCGGGTGAGGATTTAAAAAAAATAAGAATTGGAAAAGCAGGGTGATCACTCCTGAAGGTTAAAGAAAGTGGGTCTGATCAATGCCAGATCTCCACTCTGCAGCCTGTTTCTGTGCCACACCCTCCCAGGTAAGAAGCTGGGCTCTGAGCCTCCTCTGCTCTCAGGTAGGACCCCCTCAGCACCCTTACCTCCAGGAGGACGTCTCCGAGCGAAGGCCATCTCCATCCCCAAGATGATGAAAGCCACTAGGACAAAGACTGTGCCTGTCTTCATGTTGGCCTTTGATGTGAATGCAAACATGGAGCCCAGCCCCAATTTATACCCTCAGTGTGACCAGAGGGGAGTGTAGGGTGGGGCAGTAGAACAGGAAATGTACAACATGAACTATTTCATAATTGATGTCTCTCTAACTAGGTTAAGTTTTCTTATGAATGCAAATGCAAACAGGAGAGTTCATTGCTACATCCCAACTCGGCACTGGTTTCTCTGGTGTCATTAGGAAAAGTGGCCAAAGAAAATAATTTTCTGTGCATAACTTAGAAGTGCAGAGTAAGAGCTTAAACGAGGACGCTAGGTATTATTCCATCTGCTGCCTCCTGGAGGTCCCGTACCAGGATTCAATGTGCTTCTGGGAGAGATGGCGAAGGGGTTGTGCTCTAGAGCCATCCCAGGGCTGAGATCTCTAAGTAGGGATGGAATGAGCACCACCCCTTAATCACAAAGGTGGGTAGTAAGGTAGCTCATGTGTGGAGATGGATGTTCAAAGATCACAAGCTGGCAGGGTTCTTGGGGACTGAGAGACAAGGTCCACTCTTGATGGCTGGTGGTCTCTGAGCTTACCCTGCTCCATACTGAGAGGTCCCTAGAGAGGCCTGTGGGGGAGAGCTACAATGAGCTGAACTACAGGAAAAGAGGGTTAACAGTTGCACAGGGACCTGAGTCAGAAGCCCGCCCTCTTTCTTATCCCAATTACAGAATTTCAGAGAAGGGGGTATAGAGGTAAAACTCCAATGACTGTGGGAATGAAGAGAAGCCTGCTTTGTCCATGGTGGTCAGATCAGGGACAAGCACCTACAGGGAGGCCTGGATAAGGTCCTCTAAGAGCACAGGAACACTAAGCGAGCCGAGAGGAGGGCTCAGACCGGCCATCCCAGCATCTCAGACTCTTTGGATGTCCAAAGGATACGGGTTGGCTGGTGTGGATCCGTTGGTTAGAGCATCGCCCCATATACTGAAAGTTTGCAGGTTCTATATCCTCTTAGGTAGTTAGCTCACACCAGCATCTCAGACTCTTTGGATGTTCAAAGGATACAGCACCCAGGACCCTCAGTCTGAAGGAGGGACCAGAGTACATGGCAGCCCAGTATAGGGCGGAGATCATTGCCCAAGGCAGCGCAGAGCACAACAAAGAGCAAATCTAGATGCAAATCTGAGATGTCTGGCCAAGTGACAGACTGCTGAGTAGTCTTATGTATTTTTCTAAGTTTTTTCCTATACTATATATATATATATATATATATATATATATATATATATATATGTATATGTATATATATGTATATATATGCAAATGTGTATTTTTGCTGCAGAAATGAAGTTATATTATACAATATTGTTTTGCTTTATTCATTTAACATCGTGTCTTTTTTAAATATATATTTTTTGGGAAGGGACAGATACATCCATGATGAGAGAGAATCATGGACCAGCTGCCATCTGCCCGTTTCCTACTAGAGATTGAGCTGCCAACCTGGGCATGTGCCCTGACAGGGAATTGAACCGGGACCTTCTGGTTCATAGGTCGATGCTCAACCACGGAGCCACGCTAGCTGGGCTTACGATCATGTCTTGGAGAAATTTCCATGTTAGTATCCCCCCTTTTAAAACAACTGCTATCTAATATTCTATTATATAAATGATTCATAATTTATTTAAACATATTTCAAATGCTGAACATTTAGGTGGTGACTGTATCATTAGCAATTTGATGTTATATGCATAATATACTTTGTATATGTGTCAGTATTTCTCCCTGAGTAGATGCTTAAACAGAAATACAAAGGATATGTTTACTGTAGAGTTGGAAGATAATTGCCAAACTGTCCCCCATAAAGGCTGCACCCATTTACACTTCCTCTTGCAAATTTCCCACATACTGGCGTGATGCATTTGCAATCTTGCTTTCCCAAGTTAAATTTTTGATGCAATATTTCAAGCTGTATATTTCCATATTCCCCTTGCGATGTAACCAAGTTGGGACTGCAGGGCAAAGAACTCCCATGACAGTTATGAAAAAACTTAATGAGTGGAATTATATATGAAAATATAGTCTGGTATTTGCTACAATAGCACTTGGAGTTTCCAGTATGAAGCAAGGGTAGTATGGCCTATATTGGTTTTGCTGAAGTCTGCATTTCAAGAAAGGGAGCTGCAAGGTTGCAAAGGAGGCCTCCCTTCAATAACAATGATACTTGACCTTCATTAAGCATGAGATTATACATCAGCACCTAGGTCTGTACTTCACACCTGTCATCTCACCGAAACCTCCCCTAAGGGTTGCCTCCATTGGCAACCACATGTCACAGATGAAGGGACTGGGACTTGAAGGAAGTCCATGTTTTGCAAACACTTAGACCCCATCTCAGACCCACCAATGGGGAACTGTCAATGGTGAAGTTCGGAAAGCTCCTCAAATGTTTTCATTTACATGGAAGTGAGGAACACTTCACCTACCTGATAAAACCTTTATTTCTGTCAAAAGCTAAACAAAATGTCTCCATAAATAGTTGATTTCTAGTGACATTCACAACATTGGAAATCTGGCAAGTTCTCATGACATATTACTACTTGATAATATTCAAGTGACTGTAGCAACCATAGACATAAATTAAAAAAAAATTAGGTGAGGAACAATATAGAGGTTCCTCAAAAAATTAAACATAGATTTACCACATAATCCAGCAGTTCCACTTCTGGGTATATACCCCAAAGATTTGGAAGCAGGATTCAAAGAGCTATTTGTACACTCATATTTATAGCAGCATTATTCATAACCCAAACATTGGTCCATTTATTGACCAATAAATGGATAAGCAACATGTAGTATATAAATACAAGGGAATATTATTTAGCCTTAAAAAGGAAGGACATTCTCCAATATGCCACAACATGGGTGAACCTTAAGGACATCATGTTAAGTGAAATAAGCCAGTCACAAAATGACAAATACTGTGTGGTTCCATGCATATGAGGTACTTAGAGGTCAAATCATAGAGACAGAAAGTATAAAGGTGGTTGCCAGGAGCTGGTGGGGAGGAGAGAATGGGGAGTTATTGTTTAATAGGTATACAGTTTCAGATTTTCAAGATGAAAAGAGTCATGGGGATGGGTGGTGGTGATGACTATACAACAATGTGAATGAATTTAATACCACTGAACTATGGGCTTAACAATGAAAATGATGGGTGCAGGTTGCAGGCATGATTCCCAATAGGGGGTGTGCAGAAGGCAGCCAATCAATGACTGTCTCTCATCATTGATGTTTCTGTCTCCCTCTCCTTCTCCCTTCCTGTCTCAAATCAAGAAGAATATATATTTTTAAAGATAAATAAGAATGGTCATGATGGTGAATTCTGTTATGTGTAGTTTAACACAATAAAAAACACATTAAGGAAGAAGACTGAGTCTAGACATTGGAAATCCCTACAAGTCTTCAACCTACAAAACCTACCCTTTACACATGCAGACTTTGAGCCTCTTTTCCTCTTTTGTCAGGCTAACATGTGAGACCTTGAGGGCGCAGCAGCTTCTGTGTTTGGACTCCTAAATTTGCTAGAATTCCATTTTTTCCCCCTGGAATTTCATAATTCAACGAGTCATTTTCTATCCTAGCCAAATCATTCAAACACCTAACTGGCTGCTCTGTTTGCCAGTCCCAGACAACAACTTTTGAAGAAAGGAAGGAAGGGGTGAGCAATTACCAGAGAAGGATGATCCTAAATATAAGTCTTCATCTGAGAAATGGGCAAAAACTTACACGTGAGACCTGCTGTTTTGGGGACTGGAATGCACTTACACAATTGAGAGACAACCGTTCCCAGTTCTGGTAATCAGTAAGCACTTGCAAGGAGCCAGCAAGGCAAAGACTATCCCAAGGATTGTGGGTGGATGGGACAATTAATAGATTATGAACACAAATGGGTTGTTTTTAAATTAAATGTTGATGCTGTTGTATTTAATACAACTTAATTAATTAAAACAATTTTTTTTTCCGAGAGAGAGAGAGAAACATGGATGTGAGAGAGACACATTGATGGGTTGCCTCTGGCATGCGCCCTCACTGGGGTGGAGATCAACCCATTCTGGTGATCAGCAGTGAGCCTGGCATCCCTGTGGCTTTGCGAAACTGGGCTAATGTGGGCACAAGCTCACGCCCAGTGAGCCAGGCTATGAGGCCTGGGGTTAGGTTCTGGTATGAGGCTCCCCAGAACTGATAGGATGAGATCAGACTACAGGTTTCCTGCTCCCAACTCTTGGATAGAGGATGATGTTATAACCCTCAATGCACTTACTCTCTGATCTGGGGAAGCTGCTTGGTGCATGTGCTCATCTCCTGTGTGATTCCACAGCTTTTCTTAGCTTTCGGGTGGAGAGGAACAGACACTCTCTGCTATAGCTTTGCACAAATACTGACTTCCTGAAGCGTCTGTGTCTTCTCCAGTGGAGTTTCCTTGTTTGAAAGGGGGAGTTTCTTAAAGTAATCTGGGCGTAGAGGCTGATCCACAGCAAATGTTATCTTAGCTGAGAGTCTGATCTGCTCCTTTCCAGTTTTTTTTTTCTTCCCTTCTTCAGGGCGACATGAATGAAATTAGCTTTTTTTTAGTGGGGGAAGCTGGGAGAGGAGGAGTGCACCCTAACACTCTTCTTGCTCATCCCCACTCCCATGAGTTCAGCCGCAGTGCAGCGCAGGCAATGATGATCATTGATTTTCTGAGTATTTATGCTATCTGAGGAGCGTCTCAATACTTAGGACATTTTAAAAGCGTCCTTATGAGCCAATAGGAAATGTGAATCTAAAGCCTTACAAATAGGCTTAAAAAAGACTACAGGTCTTACAGAGAGAACACACAAGATCATCAGGTGGCTCACAGCCAAGAAGTGGCAAAGCTTTACGCCAAAAGGATGGTTGCCTGTCCCAGCCCTCAAGATCTCCACCAATGCCATTGCTCCCTACCGACCCAGGGAAGATGCATATCTAGCACCAACACCTCACCTATTTCTTGGCTACCATTTACTGAGCACTTGTTATGTGCCAGGCACTGAGTTGAGTGCTTAACACAATCTCACTTAATCCTTAGAAAACACTGTAAGGCAGGAACTATAACTTCCCTCCCTTTTACTATCCCCAATTTGGAATGAGACTCTGAGATTGTGGGAGTTGGCACAAAATTACAGATCTAGGAAAAGGAGGGGTCAGGGTTACAATAGCATCTTTGTGACTTTAAACTTCATTCTGGCCCAGCTGTGGCTCAGTGGTCTACCTATGAACCAGGAGGTCACAGTTCAATTCCCGGTCAGGGCATATGCCTGGGTTGTGGGTTTGATCTCCAGTGTGGTGCATGCAGGAGGCAGCAAATTGATAATTCTTTCTCATCATTGATATTTCTCTCTCTCTCTCTCATATCAATCCTATCTAATAAAAGAGTAATGTGCAAAGAGTAACACACAAAATGGCTGCCCCTATGTCAACACAAGATGGCCAGCAGGGGAGGGCAGTTGGGAGGGACCAGGCAGAGGAGGAAAGTTGGGGGTGACCGAGCCTGCAGGAAAGGGCAGTTGGGGGAGACCTGGGTCTGTAAGGGAGGGCAGTTAGGGGCAATCAGGGTGGCAGGGGAATAGTTAGGCATCAATCAGGCTGGCAGGAGAGTGGTTAGGGGATGATCAGACTGGCAGGCAAAAGCAGTTAGGGGCAATCAGGAAGGCAGGCAGGCAAGCAGTTAGGAGCCAGCAGTCCTGGATTGTGGAAGGGATGTCCGACTGGGATCAGGCCTAAATGAGCAGTCAGACACCCCTCGAGGGGTCCCAGATTGGAGAGAGTGCAGGCTGCGCTGAGGGACACACATCCCCATTGCACGAATTTTGTGCACGGGGTCTCCAGTGAAATATATTAAAAAACAAGACCCAAAAACTCATTCTGCTGCCCAGTGTCTGTGGAGTTAGATACCATGCCCACCCATGAACCAGGGCAATGACGGCAGCCCCAGGTATAGCTGTCCCCAGTCAGAAGCCCTGTGGCCTCCTGTCTCAGTGCCTCAGGATGGGGCTCTGTGAGTCCTGATTAGGGGGAAGGAAGGAGGCTTGGGACGAAACCTCATTAGGATAGAACTTACTTGCTCCCATTGGGCCTCTCAGAGAACATGAAAAGATGGGTCTGAGCGGGAAGAAGTGGTCCCAAGTGGGGAGGTTGGCCATGAAAATGAGTCCTAGTATGGCCAACAGCTATCACACTAGCACACACCTTGTGGTCACCCTATGCAAAGATGCTGGATGGGGTATTTTCCTTACAGTTTGAATGGTTTGAAGGAAACTACACAACGGTGTGGATAACAATTACATCATTCAGGGAGGCAGCATGGGTGTGCTGGGTGGTGTTCTGGCTTTGTGGGTGAAGAGATCTGTCATTTATTAACTGCCGGATGTGTGATGAGCACATAATCTCTTTGAGACCCAGTTTCTAAGTGTTTGCAAGACAATTATGTTTGCCAAAAGATGTTATGGAGATTAAATACAATAGTGAGATTTACACTTTTGCATTTACACCTCTAGCTAGTTCTGCCATGTGGGTCATGCACTGGATAGCGACAGCCAGCAGATGGCGCAATGGAGCTAGCACCACTGCAGGCTTTGCTCCTGAGCCTGTGGTGCTCAGGCTCTGTTTTCCCTGGAGGAGAAGGACACCGGATCATTAGTGCAAATAGGGACACACTGTTAGGTATGACAGCCCTGGTGTCACTGTGTACAGTGTAATCCAAGGGACTTCAGAGGGCAGCGAGGAATCGGGGCAAGGTGACCAAAGGAAAAAGCATTTGATTCATTCCTCGGTTTCCTCACCTGTAAGACAGAGTTCCCATCAGTAAAGCTCTCAAGATTAAGTGAAATAATGTATTTGAAAAGACCTGGCACAGAGAGGTTGCTTTTCTCTCTCCTCCCTCTCTGGGGGATGCCGACGCATCGTAAAGGATTATTGAAGCATTTCCTAAAAACAAGTAAACATTTCATAAACACAGTTGAAGTTTTTAAGATGTATGTGATTTAAAAGTGAAAATTCATATAAAATTATGATTGTTGCCAAATAGTGAAAAGTTAAAATATATTCAGTACTTTACGTTTTATCAAACTTTTGTGTAAAAAAAATACCTCCCTGGACAGGCCATGATGGAAGGAAGTGAAGATTTACCTCTTTGGAGGTGTTGGGGGACTGGGTGAAAGAGGTGAGGGGATTAAGAAGTACAAATTGGTAGTTACAGAACAGCCACAAGGATATAAAGTACAGCATAGAGAAAATAATCAATAATCTCTCTATATAAAAGACTAAAATGCAAAGTGTCCCCTTGGGAGTCGCCCATGATACCGGGAGTTCGATTGCTCGCTATGACATGTGCTGACCACCAGGGGGCGGCATGGAACATGGCAGACGACCTGAGGCCGGCAGTGGTGGGGGCGGGCTGAGGGGGACGAGGCAGGGAGGCAGGGAACCTGATAACTGGCCAGGCCTAGGGACCCTACATGTGCCTTTCGTGCACCAGATCTCTAGTCTATATATATAAAAAGCCTAAGCAACCAAACAACCGAATGACAGGTCACTATGACGTGCACTGACCACCAGGAGCAGACACTCTCTGCAGGACCTGCCCCCTAGTGGTCAGTACACTCCCACAGCGGGAGCACCATTCAGTCCCAGGGCTCACCAGCCCTGCAGCAGCAGCCACTCACGCCCTCAGTAGTCCTATAGGTCCACTCTCCAGAGAACGGCCAGGCACCGAAGGACCAGTGCCTCTGGAAAGTCGGCCTCATGCACTGCGTCCACTTCCCCTCCCTAGAATCTCCGCAAGGAAGAAATGGTATAAAAGCGGCTGTCAGATGGCTCCAGACAATCAGCATGCATATCAGTTCAGGAGAGTGGAGAGAGGGGGAGTGGGATGGAAGGGACGGATCCTGATCCTGGGCCATCGAGAGTGTCCCTGCCGAAACTGGCTTTGCTCAGTGGACAGAGCGTCAGCCTGTGGACTGAAAGGTCCCAGGTTCCATTCCTGTCAAGGGCATATCCTCAGTGGGGGGTGTGCAGGAGGCGGTTGATCGATGTGTCTCTCTCATCGATGTTTCTAGCTCTCTGTCCCTCTCCTTTCCTCTCTGTAAAAAAATCAATAAAAAATATTTTTTAAAAAAAGTGTCCCAGCACCCACTTGGAGGGCCTGATCACATACAGGAGCGCTCCCTGCCCTTCCCCTCCCCCATCCTCCATTTTCTGTCCTCCGGAAGGGTGCCAGACGCAGGACTCATGGCTTGCGACCTCCACTGAGGCTGCACAAGCCTCTCCAGATGGGGACTGACTGGGAGAGAGTGTGTGGCAGGCCCAGCAGGGCAGGGATGAGCAAGAGCTGCAGGCAGGAGCAGCAGGCAGAGTTGGACCACACCTGTGCATCAGGCCTCTAGTGTTATAATAACTAGGTATGGAGGCAGCTGGGTTCTGAAAATATTAGGGGGAACACTTTGTAAAGTACATGATTGTCCAATCACTATGCTGTATGTGATCAGGCCCTCCAAGTGGGTGCTGGGACACTCTTTTTTTTTTTTTTAATATATTTTATTGATTTTTTTACAGAGAGGAAGGGAGAAGGACAGAGAGCTAGAAACATTGAAGAGAGAGATACATGGATCAGCCGCCTCCTGCACACCCCCCACTTGAACCCAATGCACAATAATATTGAAAGTAAACTGTCATTATAAAATTAAAAATAAGTAAATTGGTATTTAAAAAAAGACTTACCTATTTGAATCATGGGGGAACAGACATGATCTCAGTCCTCCCTGATGCACTGTTCTCCTTGCCCACAGTCCCTGCCTGCTCTGCATTGGTGCGTGCAGATGCCTGAGGAGAGGAAAGACAAGTTAAAAGCATTTAAGTCTTACACTTGAAGAATAAAATTTTAAATACCTCTATAGTATCATCCCAAACCCATCAATTACCTAAGTATAAATGTAACAAATTATATTCAGAAAACTACATACTATTTCTCAGAAAAAATTTGAAAAGATCTTAATAAATGGAGTCATAGATGGTGTTCATGGATTAGAAGATTCATGATCATGAAGATATGAGTTTTCCCAAAAAATTTAATGTAATTCCAATGAAAATCTTAGCAGGATTGTTAAATGAAAATTCATACACTAATATTAAAATTTATCTGAAAGTCCTAAAAATCATGAATAATCAAGACAATTTTCCCTGTTTTTTTTCCTCCAGTTAGAGTTGACATACAATATAATAAAAATCAAGTGATTACTAGGGAACCAGTGCACAACATTCGTACACTGCGGGGGGAGGAGGCGTCGTCTCCTCAGCCTGGCCTGTGCCCTCTTGACATTCAGGACCCCTCGGGGGATGTCCACCTGCCGACTTAGACATGCGGGGAGTGGACCTAAGCCGGCAGTTGAACATCCTCCCAGATGTACTGAGCATCTGACCCCTGATTGTCACTGCACATCATAGTGACCGGTCATTCCACCGTTTGGTCAATTTGCATATTAGGGTTTTATTATAAAGGATTACTCATAGTAGTTCACTTATAGATAATTACCCACACAAAAAAAGAAGGGAGCAAAGGTAATACTTAAAGATCTCAGTATAAGATAACTATTTCAACAAAAATATAAACCTTTCTAAATATAAAGCATACAGTAAGAGAGAGAAAGGGACACAGATTACACCAACAAAATAGGTTACAAGTGGAAGATCATCTAGCTAATAAAGAGGAAATAAAACTATAACAGTAAAAAGGTCTGATAAATCACAATTAAAAGGAGTTCTTATCTTTTAAACATACATACAGGAATAATCTATAATAATAAAAGAGTAATATGCTAATTAGACCAGATATCCTTCCGGATGGCCTTCCAGATGAAGCTGGGCCTGCGAGGGAAGCCCGGGTCCCTGGTGCCAGAGGGAAGCCGGTGCCGTCAGCCAGGAGAAGGAAGGCCTGCTCTTGCACGAATTTTGTGCATCGGGCCTCTAGTATGTAATACAATAATGTCTGCAACTTTCTTCCAAATAGCATGAGAGGAGGGGAAATGAATGGGATTATGAAAGAATGATTACATAAAATTTTTTTCGTTGCTACTTCATGGCTATAATTTTGCTACTGTTATGAATCATGATGTAAATATCTGTGTTTTCCGATGGTCTTAGGCAACCCCTGTGAAAGGGTTGTTTGACCCCCAAAGGGGTCACAACCCATAGGTTGAGAACTGCTGTAGTACATGGTGGAGATCAATTGCCCAAGGAGGACAGAGCACAGCAAAGAGCCAGCCCAAAAGTCAATCCCAGGTGTCTGGCCCGATGCCAGACTGCTGAGTAGCATGGCCTTGGTGAGTGAGTGGGGCCAAGGTGACAGAGAACTTGCAGGAGAACCTCCCAGAGGACTCCCTAATCCCTCTCTACAAGTGACATGACCATTATCACTTATTAACATCATCTTCAACAGGTGACTTTTTTTACTTTTTTTTTTCATGTGTTTGGTAGGTGCGGGAGCACTCGCTCCTCAAAACCGCACCTACTTCTGAATCCTGCTCACTGTACTAACTGTTGGGAGTACAGGTCCTGATCCTGCCCTACTACTCCACCTGTCAGGTCCAAGCCTCTCCGCTAGGCCTAGACCTTCTTAGACACAGGGTGGTAGGTGGAGAGAGAAGCCATGAGAAGTTGAGTAAAGGGAAGAGAAGGTCGTATTTTGCAATGCTTCAGGAACCTGATGTCTGAATTAAATTCGTCCCAGAGTACAATTAGCAAAAACTTTGTAAATGGAGACATTCAAAAGGAGAAGCTTAAAGCACCCTTAGGATAAAGGCTAGAAACCTAAGGCCCTGATGGTTTGGGCATTCCTTATTTTGGCTTTTGTTGTTCCATTTCCTAATACCTTTAAAAGGTTATTGAATCTCTGAATGAACTCATAAAAGAATGGTAGCAGTCTTCATTGCTTCTAGAGAAGAGAACTAGATACTTGGGTGTAGAGCTAGGCGGGAGATTTATCTTTTGTTGGGTATGTTTTGAAATTTTACACAATATCTACTGTTACCTCTTCAAAAATTATTAATTTAAAGACCATTGAGTTCATGATAGCAAAACTATTGGGGTTGGGGAGGAGTTCCCCACCGTCCTGTTAGTATCGAGCCTGTCTACATCTGTAGATAATTCTTAAAAAATGTTTTTATTGATTTCAGAGAGGAAAGGAGAAGGAGAGAAATAGAAACATCACGGACGAGAGAATCATTGATCAGCTGCCTCCTGCTTGCCCTACACTGGGGTTCACACCCATAACCCGAGCATATGGCCTGACTGGGAATCGAACCATGACCTCCTTATCCATAGGTCAACACTCAACCACTGAGCCATGCTGGCCAGCCTCCTGTAGATAATTTTTATGACTCCACTGGAGCCAAACTGATGCCAATTGCCGGAAAGCAGAATCTCAACAGATTGAGAAAATGCTCCTGAGAATGGCAGTTTTGCCGCTTATTTAATACATTAGAATAAAAAGGAGGAGCTGTAAGGAGTATTACATGAAATTCACTGGTAGTAGATTAAAGGGGCAGGAGAAAGCAAAGCAGGGAAATCTCTGAGATTAGATAAGAAGCAAAACGGTGGTACAGAATAGTTCACATTTACAGCACAGAAAGATGGTATTTGGGCAATGAGCTAACAATGTGCTCTCATGCTCTGGTTGTGCGATTGTACCTTAGAGGAGTCTGGGAAAGACAATTACTCTGACATCTCCAAGGTCTATTGTCTTCGTTGTACTAAGACCATAGACAGGCTCACTTACAGGTGAAGATTCATCTTTGTCAAGGAAGCTACAGGCCCAGGAGGTGACCAGCAGCCAGGACCCACTTTGCGCTAGGAATTTTAATATGCAGACCATCCGATGTGGTTACGTTCAGGCCTGTCATGCAGGCCTTCCTTGCACTTGTCAGCTTTAACATGTGGACCCCTTTTTGTCCAACTATTTAAAAAGTAGGAAAATGAGTCACAATTTTTTCTCAATTTCTCTACCTTTTTCCATTTTCAGTCTGCTTAGACTCCGTGGAACCCAATAGAACAGGTGTTAAGAAGGGAGCACAGCTGGAACCGGTTTGGCTCGGTGGATAGAGCATCTGTCTGAGGACTGAGGGGTCCCAGGTTCGATTCTGGTCAAGGGCATGTACCTTGGTTGCAGGCACATCTCCAGTGGGGGGCGTGCAGGAGGCGGCTGATCGATGTGTCTCTCTCATGGATGTTTCTAACTCTCTATTCCTCTACCTTCCTCTCTGTAAAAAAATCAATAAAATATATTTAAAAAAAAGAAAAGAAGGGAGCACAGGTGGAAACAACTAGAAAAGAGAGAGAGAGAAGGACAAGTCCCTTGGGTCTGGGAAGGTGAGTGTAGAAAGGAGCTCAGGACAGCCCTGTGGCCGCTGAGCTCAGCCATCAGGAAGAAATGTGGTTCCTTTTATCATCCCCAGCTCAACCTGCTTCCTTGGCCCCTCCTTCTGCTTGCTCAGCTCCTGGCCTCTTGGGAGGAAGATACCTGGTATGGGATTGTTCCAGAAGGTTCTGGATGGGGGTGAGCTAGGGAGAAGACAAGAATTTGCATAAACCAGAGCATGAAGAAACAGACTTCCTCTTATAGGGAAAGAGGTCTTGGGGAGGCAGACACTGCAAGAGAAGAGAAAAACACAGGCCTGGCTTCCAGCAGCTGTTCCACCAACAGTAGCCTCTGCCCCTGCTCTCGCTCTGTCCTCCTCCCAGAAACCCAGAGAAACCTCAAATGAAACGTCAAGTAAGGAGATACCAGCTCCCTGGCCTCAGAGTAAGAAAAGGAAGTTTTATGAAAAGAAGACGAAGGGAAAAACAGTCTCATGTTGTGCAACAAGTGAAGTCCCACATTGCCTGACCCAGAAGACTCCACGCTTTTGTTTGTAATTCTCAGGTGAAGCATTTCTTCAAGAGAGTCATCAGGTCTCCTACAGCTTCTGGGGGGTTAAGTCCCCCCCACTCCGCGCGGCCTTATAATTTTCTCAGGGGCTGGGAGGTGTTGAGGAAAAAGATTCCACTGTGAGGGAGAGACCCAAAGAGGATCCTAACCCTGCCCCCTCTCTAATAATAAAGCCAGAGACAGGCCACAGCTCTGCTCTAGACGTCCTATGACAAACGAGAGGATACCATCTTCCAGATAGGAATTCGAGGCCTCCCCACCCCCATCCTCAGGGGGTCACAGGAGTCTCAAAAAGAGGCAGGCTTCCTCTTAACCTGGCTGGTGGGTTTTGTGCCCTTCATGAAGCCTCCATCTTCATTTTCAGCTGCTGATGCAGACCCTCCTCTTGAGATGTCTCATCCCATTATAGTACATCATCTTGGAATGTGCCCACTTCATCCTGGATTTCTCTTTCAGACTATTTTGTCTCCCTTTCTAGAATGTTCCATTACCTTCCACGCTGAGCTGGAGGGAGCCACTGGCAGTGACTCTTTGGTTGGTGATTGTATTAACTTCTTGTTGCTGCTGTACAGAAAATTACTACACACTTGATGTCCTATAACAGCACACATTTGATTCTCTTTAAGTTCTGGAGGTCAGAAATCCAAAATCTGTTTCACTGAGCTGAAATCAAGGGGTCAACAGGACTGCTTTCCCTCTGGGGCTTTGGGGAAGAGACCATTTTCCTGGCTTTTCCCACTGCATTCTTGCATTTCTCGGCTGCTGGCCTCTTCCTCCATCTTCGAAGCCAGCAGCGTAGCATCTTGCTTCAATTGTCACACTGCCTTCTTGCCTTCTGCCTGAGAGGTTCCTCCCAGCTTTTATAGACAATTCTGTGTCTAGAAGATCAAAGCTTGATTGTGCACATAATTCAATCTCAGAGCCCTGTTCCGACTCATGTAATAGTTCTGATTGAAGGGTTATTGAAGGTTACTGCCGCCGTGCTCCAAAACCAAATCTGACTACTTCTGTCCTCATAACACTCCACCTTTGCTTTGGGTTTAGAGAGCTGATCCACTAACTAATCTAATCCACATCATGGCACTAGGAAGGCAGACACAATGCCCAGTGTAAGTGAAAAAGCTAGGCTCAGAGAGGGAAAGAGAGACTCTCCCCGATGTCAGACCCTGTGATGGGTGCTTTACAATGTACATATATAAAAGCCTAAGCAACCATCCTACCAGTCAACTGTCTGACCATCCAACTGGTAGCTATGATGCACAATGACGATCTGGGGACAGACATTCCAACCAGTAGCTATGATGCCCACTGATTCCCCAGAGGACAGACACTCCACGCTGGAGCTGCCGTGCTGCAGTGACTTGGCAACTGCGATTCTTGGGTGACACACCCAGAACCAGAGAGGAGGGAGCCCAATTCCAGGGTCGTCACCCGAGAACTGCCCTCTCACAATCTGGGACCCCTTAGGGGATGTCAGAGAGCCAGTTTTGGCCCCATCCCCACAGGTCAGGCCGAGGGGCCCCCCCGGTGCATGAATCTGTGCATTGGGCCTCTAATAATCTCATAAGAGTCCTCCCACGTGGATATTGCCCCCACTTTACAAGTGTTAAAAATTGAGGCCCAGGAAGGCAAGATGACTTTCTTAGTGATACAATGATAATCAATGATGGAGGCCCATTTTTATAACTCTGAACTGCCTTCTCTTGCCTCTATATCATACTGCTGCTGCTATTTACAAGTTCTCTACCAGATGTTGAGATGATAACCCTTAGCATCACAACTGTCCTTTTGGAGCATTCGCTCATGGTGCTCTCCAGACCTACGAGCCTTAGCAAGTCACATCACCTCTGTGCCTCTGTTTTCTCATCTATGAAGTTGGAGGTAAGAGTCCCCAATTCATAAGGGTGTTAAAATCCTTGGTGAATGTATTAAATGAGATCATGTCTTTAGAGCATTTAGTTCACATGAAGTCCTCAGTAATTGTTCATTCTTATAGTGTTGGGAAATGGTAGTTTGCCCCTATTAATAACACCAGGCCAGTCCCTTTGCACCAGACCAAATTAAAACACAAAGAAACTGTCTGTATATATTTTTTAAGTTTTACTATGAAAACACATGGAATCAACTGCATTACCCATGTATCCGCAATAGCAGAGAAAATAATGGTGGACTATCCCCATGGGGGACATGTGTCCTTTGGCAAAACCAACATAAATTATGAAAATAACATAAAATATAATAACAGCACATAATAAAGATTAAGTTGAGAGATGGAACGGGGACTATTGAGAGAAGTAGTGAAGGTGGAGAAGGTGGTTCTCATGGAGAAGCATCCGGCTCCGATGACCTTCCCTGGAGACTTGCTCCTGTGCCTGGAGCGGCTCAGTTCAGTTCCAGGTCAGTCATGTACTCCTGGACCCAGGCCTCACTGGGGTTGGCGCAGATCTGTCTCCCTTTTTTGGTTTGAAATCTGCGGAAGGAGGAATGGATAGATTAGATCTGATGGGTCCTTGTCTGTGGTAGATATCTCCCTCTGCTTGACCACAGTTCATGCTGGACAGCTCTAGTGAATAGAAAGACCCTTCTGGGGTGGCTCTGGAAACAGACTCCTTGTAACTTCCACCCTGGATTTAGCTGTGGCCGCAGCTAATTTGGTCCCCAGATTAGGAACCAATGAGTTTTATACTCAACATGACTATATCTCCCCATTCATTTCCTAGTGCCCCTAGAAATAACTTTTCTATGTGTTTTTCTAAGCATGGTTTAAGAATCAGCCCACATTCCTGTGATATTTTTTACTTTCCCCGGTTTTCCACCATCTGGCTCATTTCCTCCCCAGAAATGTCCTCCCCCGGATTCTTGTCCCTTGATTCCCTCCCAGCCCCCCTCCAGACTCAACAGGTGACTCCATGACCTTGTTCCTTATTACTTTCTGGGCGCGCTTCGGTCCCCAGGCCTGTCTCCCTGCCCTGCCCTTGCTTTCCAGAGGAGGCCAGAAACGGATACTCACACCACAGCGGGCTGGGAGCAAAGGCTGCTGGTCTCGTAGTAATCCATGACGAAGTTCCGGGGAAGTTTCCGCAGGATGTAGGAGAAGCAGCAGGCCGTGGGAGGGTCGGAACCCACTGGAAAGGAAGGCGAGGTGAGATCAAAGCTCTACAAGACGCTGCTCCTTTGGCTTTTAGTTATGGATCTTCAAGGGGCATCTCTGTGGAGCTATTCGAGCCCAAATATGGTGCCTTGTCTAATCCCATCCACCCTGAGTTGGAGTCTTTTTCTGAACATAGTATCCTCAGAGAAGATAATGGGATTAAAAAGTACATCTAACTCCATTTAACAGATGAGAAACCAAGACACAGAAAGAGACGGGGACTTGAACTCAAGTTTACTGGTTACTGTTTCTTAAGAAAACAGAAACTTGAATATTACCGGATGCCTAGTAGACACCACATTTAACAGCAGACTACTTAAAAATCTCCCCTTAGTCTCATCCCCAGATGCCACTAGAAGAGTGGGCTCTAGAAGCAGTAGCTGGAATAACAGACTTACTTGGTGCTGAGAGCGCTGGAGAGCAGAAGGCAGCCGCTAGCACGAGGAGAGAGACGACAGTCGCACAGAGCTTCATGGTCTTGGCAGAGAAGAGGCTTTCCTGGAGGTGAGACTGAAGAGCCCAGAAGCTTCAGAACCCGACTGCGTTCTGTGCTGATGCTGAGCTGGGATCCCCTCTTTATAGGAACTCCGAGGACAGAGATGGGAGCACAGGAGGCCAAGTGGAATTTCCAGGGTGGAGATGATGTCATGGTGCTGGTGAGGAAACTGAAGCTATCGAGAGTGAGGAGCTCTGCACAGCTTCTCTGCCCAGGGTGATGTCATCATGGTGGAAAGAAGGGGGAGGTGGAGGGGAGAAGTGGGCTGTGCCCTGGAGGGAAGTGGTACACCAACGGCAGTGACCAAGACCAAGAGAATTGTAAACCCGAGAGGAAGGGCGCAGCATTCACACCTGTGAGAAGGGGCTTGTAGGCAAGACAACCATGCTGTTCTTGGTGGTTGTCACCTCCAGAAGCTTCATGTCAGTCTTTTCAGAGCTGCCACAAGCCTGGGCCCAAAAAGGAAAGGGGAACTAGAACTCCATGTCAGATTCTTGGACCTCCTCCAGGGCTGAGTGACTTTATATGTTTCTTTGGGCATAAAGAGTCCAGCATGGAATGTGCAAAGGGCCCAGCAGGACACTCACCTATTTATTGAACAGGCACTACGTGCCAGACACTGGGCAAGCTGCCTTATACACATAACATCAAAACCTACCTTGACCCTGAACAGGGGTGTGATAATTCCTGGAAGCAATAAAGATCGAAGAACAGAGGAAAGTTCACAATCTTAAGTGGCAGTGCCAAGACTGAAAGGAGATTCTTCTGACTCTAAAATCCATTTTACTTTTCATCCTGTTGTCCCAAATACTGAATGTGAACACAAAGGGAGAAATTATTGCCCACCAGGGACTATGGTACACACAAAGAACCATCTTATTAGGGCTGAATTCATCTTATTAGGGCTGAGTTCAGGACGGGAGTTTGGGTCAGTCTGTCCTAGAACAAAGAGGGGACAAGAAGGAAAAAGAAGCAAAGGTTTCAGTATGTTCACTTGGACCCGTAATAGAAAAGAAAAGAAAGAAATAAGAATCAAGTTTGGAAAACCCAGATAAAGAATGTTCCTCCATAATTTACAAAGTGATCACCCCAATAAGCCTAGCACCACTTGAGACATGTATAGTTATTATATTATTATTGACTAATTCTCCATGTTATACTTTACATCCCTGTGACTATTTTGTAACTGCCAATTTATACTTTTTAATCCCTTCATTTTTTACTTTTGTAAGTTATATATAAGTATATATAATTCAATATTATTTCATATTAATTTCAGATGCACAGCATCGTAGTTAGACATATGCTGTGCATCTGAAATTAATATGAAATAATATTGAATGTCAACTGAAACCGAGAAAGGAAAATATAAAGAATGTTCCTCATATATAAATGAGATTGGATATACCCAGCAATGAATTTATCTGTTATAGATAAAACATGTACTCTAAGCATGTGGTGTTTCCCAGCCATCCATAGGGAATTCCTTGTGTTCATATAAAGGCCTGCCTGGTCCTCCAGGTGCTTTCTGGGAGGGCTGCAGTCCTGAGGCCTGAAGCTGACCTGAAGGTGAGTAGATGAAGTTCACAAAGTCCAGGAATACAGTAGTACATGCAGAGGGCAAGTGAGGGCAATTAGGACGACTGGATCAGTATCTCTATTTACCTCCCAAGCACTCTGACCCACCTGCTCACCCCAGCTCCACATTGCTACCTGCTTCTGCTCTGAGAAAGAAGAATGCCAAGTGAAAACAGGAAACCAGGACCCCTGACTGCTGTAGAGATATGGGATAGGCGAAAGGCAGAGCAGTATCTTGGGGTACTTCAGGGTCACTCAATAAAGCACAATGTCATCGACCTCACATCACTGCCTCCACCATCACCTACACACACATATAACTGTACCTCTTTCCTCCACTTTTTGTCCTCACCTTTTTCTTTGTGCAGGTCTTGCTTCAAATGTTCTGATCTTTACTAAGACCCCAACCCTCAGCTCTAATGTTCTGTAATCCCTCATATCACATATGCCAGTATCTCTCATGGTCTCTCCTGATTGGTAGGGGTTCATCTTCATGTATCAAGGACATTACTTTAAGGGAGAGAGGGTGTGTCTTGTGTTCCCTGGGATCTACACAGACTTTGTTATCCATTCCATTTCCATTCAAACCAGTTTAGAAGTCATCTGCTTTTTGTCAGGGAAGGCAGGGCAGAATGAAGTCCCATCCCTCCCCTCAAAGAGCTCTTAGTCTAGTGATGGTGTTGACAGTGGCAGAAATAACTATCCCATGAGATGGAATAAAGTGTCACATCAGAGGTAGAAACAAAATGTCAGAGCTCCCCCTGGCTGTAGACGCATAGTTTCAAACCAATCTAAATCCTACTGTGTGCTGAGGAGGAGACCTTCTCTGCAGACCTCTGTCCAAATCAGTGGTTCTCAACCTTCCTAATGCCACAACCCTTTAATACAGTTCCTCATGTTGTGGTGATCCCCAACCATAAAATTATTTTTGTCGCTACTTCATAACTGTAATTTGCTACTGTCAGGAATCTTAATGTAAATATCTGTGTTTTCCGATGGTCTTAGGAGACCCTGCTAGCTGTTCGCTACCCACAGGTTGAGAACTGCTGGTCTAAATGATCTTCAAACTGTGGAGGGACTGAAAGATACCAGCTCTGGGGCACTAGGAGAATGATGATAGATAAGAATGGGTGATGAGCCTGCATGGAGCCACACAATGAGTTTGCTGGCTTTTGCTTCTTAAGGCTTGATTTGACCTTTGGCTCATGGAGGAAAAATGTTTTGTTCATGAATGTCCCAAGAGTGATGTTGTGTTCGCACTAGAGAAATTCAACACCAAGAGCATGAAGGGCTTGTATTAATATGTTTAGCTAAATCAAAATGGCTGCCAAGATTTACCCATTGAGGCCATTTCTAAGCAATAGTTGATGGAGAATGATAGCAAATGCCTTTTGGACACACAACAGGAAAATGCTCATCTTCTCCAGAGAGCCTTCCCTGACCTCTCCTCCAATCAAATTCTGCACCTCCTTCTGTGCTCTTACAGCTCCTAAGCTGCCACCATATAATCAACTGAAACATCTGTTTGATTGCCTTCCCCACTGGTGAGCTCCTTGGTACAGAATATGTGTAGGTGTTCAATAAAAACTTGTTTAATAAATGTCCAGAGGCAGCCCAAACTACCAGCTTTAATGGGAGGGGGTGTGATAGGTAACATGGACTCAGGATGTGAACTCCATTTATCTAAATGAAGAAAGAATTAAGTGGGCATTCTACCCAAAATGTGATTCCCCAGCCCTAATGGGGTGATAATTCCCCTTCTTCTCCTGCCTGCTCTCAATCCACATGCCCAGTGGTGCTATTTAAGATACTATTTTAGAACTCACTCTTTCCACAGCTCAGGGGCGTGAGAAATGATAGCAGCAGTCTACCGTGGCCCCAGGGAACTCCAAATGCATTCAAGGGGTCACTCACTCTCTTGTTTCAGGAAAACCTTTCACTTCCCCTCACTTATGGGAACACAGAGCTTTCTCCTGTAACCTTAACCAGCACTGTGCTCATAGCTCCATTCTGGGCACTTTCACATCAGTTTTGTCATTTGTCCTCCCAGTCTCTGTTAGCTGCAGGCAGGACTGGCAACCCTAGCAGAAATATGACCTTCTAAAGGCCCTCGTACTTTTCATTTCCCCCAGCATATCCACGTCCACAGTCTTATCAGATACCAATCTAAATAATAAAATCTAAAGGAGTTAAAAGACTGGATCAAGGTCACACAGGATGTGTGGTAGGACTACAGCTCTATAGAAGACCAACTTCCTGTACAAGTGTGACCCTCTGAGAAGGCACAGGTAGGAGCCTCTGAAGGTATCAGCTTCTCAAAAGAGACTGCAAAGCTGCTGAGGATCAGGAAACAGAGGTGACAATCTTGAAGACCTGTGTTCTTCTAGAAAGAGTGCTGAGATGCATGAGTGTTGGGGAGACCACTGAGTGTTGGGGCCAAGAGCACTAGTCACAAAGAAGTGGAATGCCTAGAACTAGAGAATCCCCTGCAAGCAACTCAAGAGACTGGAAATCCATAGCAAGATGGAATACATGGTCATTTTGCCAACATAATAAACAAGAAGTATATTCTTTGGTTTTGCCAATATGGTTGCCAAGTCACTTGGGAGGAATGGGATTGTAGAAACAAGACACCATTATCCAAAGTGCAGGATTCAAAATGGGGTCTGGAGGAGAGTAAACTAATTGAAGTAATTCATCACAGCGGCCACATTCCATCCCCAGCAGCCAGCCCCAAGCATTTGTCAAATGCTTTTTCGGCATGGTTTTAGTTCTTAAAGTGGAAGGCCTTCAACACTCACCACAGCCTGTTCTTGTGCAGTCAAGAGTGGAAGGCAGTGACAGATTCAAAAAAACCCTTCAGTATTCTTTTTGTTTTATTTTTAATATGTTTTGATTGATTTTTAATTTTTTTTAATTTAATAAATCTTTCTTGTTCTGATTATTACAACTGTTCCTCTTTTTTTCCCCCCATAGCTCCCCTTCACCCAGTTCTCATCCCACCCTCTGCCCTTACCTCCCCCACATTGTCCTCATCCACAGGTGTATGATTTTTGTCCAGTCTCTTCCCGCACCCCAACACTCCTTTCTCCCCGAGAATTGTCAGTCTACTCCCTTTCTATGCTCCTGATTGTATTACATTCACCAGTTTATTCTGTTCATCAGATTTTTAACTCACTTAATTTTTAGATTCACTTGTTGATAGGTAAGTATTTTCTTCTTTCTCTTCTTAAAGAGTGCCTTTCAGCATTTCATATAATACTGGTTTGGTGCTGATAAACTCTTTTAGTTTTTTCTTATCTGTGAAGCTCTTTATCTGCCCTTCAATTCTGAATGATAACTTTGCTGGGTAATCTTGGTTGTAGGTTCTTGCTATTCATCACTTTGAATATTTCTTGCCACTCCCATCTGGCCTGCATAGTTTCTGTTGAAAAATCAATTGACAATCATATGGGTGCTCCCTTGTAGGTAATTAACTGTTTTTCTCTTGCTGCTTTCAATATCCTCTCTTTGTCTTTTGCTCTTGGTATTTTAATTATGATGTGTCTTGGTGTGGTCCTCTTTGGATTCCTTTTGTTTGGGGTTCTGTGTGCTTCTTGGATTGTAATTCTGTTTCTTTTACCAGGTGGGGAAGTTTTCAGTTATTATTTCTTCAAATAGGTTTGCTCTCTCTCTTCTTCTGGTACCCTCATAATTCTGATGATGGTAAATTTGAAATTGTCCTAGGGGCTCCTATCTTCCAATTTTTTTATTCTTTTTGCTTTCTGTTTTTGCAGTTGAGTGTTTCCTGCTTCTTTGCATTTCAAATATTTGATTTGATTCTTGTGGTCCTGTAGCCTGCTGTTAAATCTCTGTATAATATTTTTTACTTCAGTCAGTGTATGTTTAATTTCTAGTTAGTCCTTTATAATATCCTTGAGGGACTCGCTAAATTTATTGACCTTTTCTAGGAAATTCTTGAAAAACCTTATAACCATGGTTTTGAACTCTATATCCAGTCATTTGTTTTCCTTCATTTCTTTCGTTTGTGATCTGTTTCTTTGTCTCCACATTTTTGCTGCTTCCCTGAGTTGGTAGAGTAGCTTTGTGTGCTAGGTGTCCTATATGGCACAGTAGCTCTACATCCCCGGTTACCTGAGGTGGACACTCTTGGTGCACCCCTTTGTGGACTGTGTATACAGCCTTGTTGTAATTAAGCCTTGATTGTTGCTGGTATAACCGGGAGGAATTGACCTCCAGGCCAACTGGCTATGAGGATCAGCTGTGTCTACACAGGGAGAACTTCTGTGCTGGATACAGCCTTATGAGACAAGACTTGCAAAATTGCAAAAGCCTCTGTGCTAGGCTTGAATGGGACGGAGTCTCAGACAGCCTTGGCTTCCCATCAGCCCTGCTCTATGAGGCCCCTGGGTCTCAGTGTCTCTAGGTAATCACTGAATCCCTCTCTGCGTTCATGCGTATGCGCCTCCAGACTTCTGCCTTTCACATCTCCTCTGAGTTTCCATACACTCCAGGGACCTGTATGAGTCTGAGTCCCCAGGGTCTCACCTGAAACTGGGGTTCAATGCATTTGGAACTGGATTTCAGTGTAGTTGAGAGATTCTGTCTTCCTCCTGCTAGAGAAAGCCAGCGGCACAATAAGCAGTCAGTCCTCTGCACACATTTGTGCATGCACCTCCAGATCTCTGCCTTTTGTGGCTACCCTAAGTTTCCATACACTCCTCCCTTTTCATGACAGTTCAGACTCCCTCTATATGAGTCTCACCTGGAACTGGGGTTCAGTGTTCAGTGCAGTTGGAAGTTTCTGTCTCCCTCCTGCTAGAGAAAGCCAGCCAGGCACTTCACCACCCGTCCTCTCCATCGCGTGTCTCTGTACTTCAGCTTTTTTGCAGCTCCTCTCACTCTCCAAGAACCTTTCTCTTTCCTTCTAGTTATAGAATTTCCACTCAGCCAGCTTTCCTGGATATCTGGATGATATCCGTCCTGTCTTTTAGCTGTAGTTTTGAAATTATTGTGTGAGGCGCAGTTTAGGTGTTCACCTATGCTGCCATCTTGGTTTCTCCAGTTGCCCATGTTTTGATTGGGTTATTTTCTTTTTGAGTTCCCTGTAAATGTTAGAGATTAAACTCTTTTCATTGATATCATTGGTAAATATGTTTTCCCATGCAGTGGGCTTTCTTGTTGTTTTATTGATGATTTTCTCTGCTGTGAAAAAGCTTTTCATTTTGATATAGCCCCATTTGTTTATTTTCTCTTTAGTTTCAATTGCCCTAGGAGCAGTATCAGTGAAGAAATTGCTTTGAGACATGTCAGATATTTTTCTGCTTATGGATTCCTCTAATATTTTTATGGTTTCCCATCATATGTTTAAGTCTTTGATCCATTTTGAGTTTATTTTTGTGTATTGGTATAAGTTTGTGGTCTAATTTCATTTTTTGCATGTATCTGTCCAATTTTCCCAACACTATTTATTGAAGAGACTGTCTTGACTCCATTGTATGTTCATGCCCCTTTGTCAAATATTAATTGAGCATAATGATTTGGGTTCATTTCTGAGTTCCCTATTCTATTCCATTGATCTTATGCCAATATCAGGCTGTTTTGAGAACAGTGGCTTTGTGATACAGCTTGATATCTGGTATTGAGATCCCTCCTACTTTGTTCTTCTTTATCAGGATTGCTGTAGCTATTTTGGGGTCTTTTTTTATTCTAGATGAATTTTTGGAAAGTTTGTTCTAAGTCTGTGAAATATGCCATTGGTATTTTAATGGGAAGTGCATTGAATTTATAGATTGCATTGGGTAGTATGGACATTTTGATGATGTTGATTCTACCAATCTATGAACATGATATGTTCTTCCATCTGTTTATGTCTTTCTCTATTCCCTTTTTCAGTTTCATGTAGTTTTAGATCTTTCACCTCCTCCGTTAAGTTTATTCCTAGGTATCTTAATTTTTTGGTGCGATGGCAAATGGGATTGCTTTTTTAGTCTCTCTTTCTGTAGTTCATTATTGGTGTATATAAATGCCATAGATTTCTTGGCATTAATTTTGTATCCTGCTACATTGCAGAATTTGTTTATTAAGTCGCAGAATTTGTTTATTAAGTCTAATAATTTGTTGATGGAGTCTTTAGGATTTTCTATGTACGGTATCATGTCACCTGCAAATAAGGACAGTTTTACTTCTTTTCCAATTTGGATGCCTTTTATTTCTTCTTCTTGTCTGACTGAAATGGCTAGTACTTCCAGTACTATGTTGAACAGGAGTGGTGAGAGTGGGCATCCCTGTCTTGTTCCTGTTCTTAGGGGAAACGGTTTTAGTTTTTGCCCTTTGCGTATGATGTTGGCTATGGGTTTGTCATATATTGCATTTATTATGTTGAGGTATGATCCTTCTATTCCCACCTTGATGAGAGTTATTGTCAAGAAAGGGTGTTAGATTTTGTCAAATGCTTTTTCTGTATCAATTGATAGGCTATGTGATTTTTATCTCTCAGTTTGTTTATGTGATGCGTCATGTTTATTGATTTGTGAATATTGTACCATCAATGCATCCCCAGGATAAATTTACTTGGCCATGGTGTATGATCTTTCTGATGTACTGCTGGATCCGATTTGCTAGAATTTTGTTGAGGATTTTGGCATCTATGTTCATGAGGGATATTGGTCTGTAATTCTCTTTCATTGTGTTATCTTTATCTGGTTTTGGTATTAGGGTGATGCTGGCTTCATAGAAGGAGCTTGGAAGTGTTCCTTCCTCTTGAGTTTTCTGGAATAGTCTGAGGAAGACAGGTTTTAATTCTTCCTTGAATGTTAGGTAAAACTCCCCAGTGAAGCCATCTGGCCTTGGGCTTTTGTTTGCTGGAAGCTTTTTGATGACTGTTTCAATTTCTTCCATAGTTATCAGCCTATTGAGATTGTTAGAATCTTCCTAAGTTTTGGAAGGTTGTATTTTTCTAGGAATGTGTCCATTTCAAGAGGTCCGCACTTTTAAAAATGTATAAAATAGATTCATTGAAATATTCAACAGTAATGATAATAGTAACTAATACATAGTATTTATTATGAGCCAGCGATGTTCTAATTCTCTTATAGATGCTAATGGATTTGGTCCTGTTAGTATTTTCTCCTGTCACACTTTAGGAAACTGAAGCACAGACAGGTAAGTAATCTACGGAAGAACACACAGCTAATCATGATAGATTTGGAAATGACTCAAAAGAGGTCTGGCTCCAGAGTATAAGTAAATCAGAGAACGAAAATGTGCTTATTGCAAATTTATGTTAAAAGCTTAACACCTGCCTGACCACAGTGGTTCAGTGATTGAGTGTTTACCTTTAAACCAGGATGTCATGGTTCGATTCCCAGTCTGGACACATGCCTGAGTTTCTGGCTTGATCCCCAGTGAGGGACATGGTGGGGGACAGCTGATCAATGATCTTTCTCATCATTGATGTTTCTATCTCTCTCTCCCTTCCTCTCCGAAACCAATAAAAATACATATATTTTTAAAAAGCTTAATAGCCAAAGTTTTATAATTATGATGTAAAATGTCTTTCAGTTTTACATATTACATGTTTTTAAACAGTGGAATCTATGGCTTTCTCTCTTTTCCTTAGAAACTTAAGGGAATTATATAGTTTTCCTTATTTGTTCTAAATATTAATCTCTGCAGCTGTCATAGGATGTACCCATATTTATATTACTCACTCTGCCCTGTGATTTACAAGAAGGGAAAATTATGCTGTGCCAAGTTGACACCTCATTCCTAAAAAGCAGAAAAGAGACCTGCACTTTTAAGGAATTGCACAGCACTCAGAGGGCTGAGTCTTTATTTCCAGGAAGTTTGAAGATGGCAAGCGATGTGGCCAAAGAGAGAGGCAGAGGGCAGGTCATGAAGAAGCTTCTGTTTTATGCTGGAAACAATTTAGAGTATTTGAAGGATTTTCAACAGAGAGAGACAGAGACTGATTTGCACTTCAGCAAAATCATTTCGGATGCTGTGTGATAATGGGACAGCTTTGAGAGGCAAACTAGAAGAAAACACAGTGGACAGGACACTCTTACAGCTGTCATGGGGAGAAATGAAGAGGGCTGACCTAAGACAGTGGCCGTGGGGATGGTGAGAAGCAGATACACTCAATTTCAAAATCCAATATAGTCAGTGAATGAATACAATATTCCCTCTTATCTCACGGGACATATTCCAAGTCCCACAATGGATGCCTAAAGCCTCAGGCAATACTACGCTACATATACTTAGTTTAGTTGTTCGCATGGATAAATCCAACATAATAAAAGCCTAATATGCTAAATGTCCGATCATTTATTCAACTGTTGAACCGGTAGCTATGAAGTGCACTGACCATCAGGGGGCAGATACTCCAACTAGTAGGTTAGCTTGCTGTTGGGATCCCGTGATCGGGACTGGGCAAAATGGGCTGGACATGCCCTGGAGCCTCCCCATGGTTCCTCCCCGGCCCCGATCGGGCACCAATGGGGTCCCTCCTGCACCTTCTCACAATCCGGGGTCCCTTGGGGAATGTCAGAGAGATGGTTTCAGCTGATCCCCACAGGCAGGTCAAGGGACCTCACCAGTGCACGAACCCATGCACTGTGCCTCCAGTACATAATATAAGAATAAACTGTGTTTTGTGCCCTCACAACTGTAAACCTCCTTTTGCCACCCTCTGTGTGATTTTGCCATCACTACATGCGTACTTGTTCACTTAAAGGAAGCACTTCACAGCTTCTCTTTCACATATCGCAATTGCCAGAATTATTACTCTTGCACTTTGGAACCAATATTAAGCAAAATAAGTGTTAGTTGAACACAAGCATACTGATATCAACTATCTCTCTGATAACTGAGATGGCTACTAAGTGACTAATGGCAAACAGAGTATACAGTGTGGATTCACATCCCCAGTGGGATGGAGGACAGTGTACAGTTTAAAACTTATGAATGTTTTGTCATTGAATTTTTCATTTAATATTTGGAACATGATTGACCATGAGAAAGTGAAACCACAGATAAAAAGAGGGGGACCTTTGTAGGTGAAGGAGGTAAAGGGGTGGGACTAGCCAAAAGTGACTCCCAGGTTTCTGGCTTGGGAGCTAGGTAGGAGGGAATGCCTTTTACTGAATAGAGAATGCAGAGGAGAAGTAGGGACAGGGAGAAGGATCTAATTCAATGCCCAGATGTATGCCTTGATCTACTGTACACATACAAAACCATGGCCAGAGGAGCATGATAAGGACTCAAGATAGAAAAGCAGAGGGAGGGGGCTGCACAGAGACACTGTCTCTAGGATGCTAGAAAGGGAGACCCAGGGCAATGTTTCTACCTACAAGAAAGGTGGAGCCCTAGCCGGTTTGGCTCAGTGGATAGTGTTGGCCTGTGGACTGAAGGGTCCCAGGTTCGATTCCAGCCAAGGGCACATGCCTGCGTTGTGGGCTCAATCCCCAATAGAGGGTGTGCAGGAGGAAGCCGATCAATGATTCTCTCTCATCATTGATGTTTCTATCTCTTTATCTCTCTCCTCTGAAATCAATAAAGAAATATTTTTTTTAAAAGAAAAAGAAAAAGAAAGGTGGAGCCACGCCTGCTGGCATCTGACTCTGGGCCACACCTGAAAAAAGGAGGCTGAGGCTGGACCACACAGGAGCATCAATATTAGTGAACCCACCCATGGATCCCCCAGTGTCAAAGGGAGAGAGCAGAGATTGACACCCGGGGAAGTGCAACTGCAGGGCTAGAAACAGAAAGGGAACCAACCCAGCAGGGCCAGGGGTTGGGAAGCATCGAGGACAAGGCAGTGATGCTGCAGAACATGACTGCTCAGCCAGAATTCGCTGTACTCAAGGCTGGGGCGCTCTGCTGGTCTGAAAGGGGGCCTCACAGAGGCTGGAATGAGCCAGGAATCTAGGGCACAAATCAAGCCTCTCCGTGCTGAGGATCCACCGTGTTGGCGGCTGGCTACTCTCTGCCACCACTGCCTAAGAGACCTTGGTTGATCCCCACAGGTCAAGACCTTGACTCCATGGCTTTTCTGACCGTTCCTTCTTGTTAGTATTTCAACTCTATAGTGGGACTAGGACATAACACATACTGTTAATCAAATCAGCGATTTGTTCATTCGTTCACCAAATTTTTATTAAGCCCCGTTATGTGCCAGGCGTTGTGGTTATCACTGGAGATACACTGCTAAATGATGCAGACAGTGACATATGAAACTGACCAATTCTCTCTGTGTGATTCTGGGCTAATCACTTCACCTGGGAACATCAGTTTTTCACCTAGGAAATTTCTAAGACCCTTCACAACCAATTCAACCATTCTAAGGCTCCCTCACATTATTCATGCAACACATGCAGAGTAAGTACACACTTTGCATACAAGTATGCTATTTTCCAATTTGAGTAAAAAAAAATAGTAAGACAAAGGGCTATTTCCTGGTTTTAGAACTGATAGGGAAAAATCTTACACATATAATTACTAAGACAGAATTTTGTATTCAACAAATCACCTTTATTAAAATAAACAAAATTATAAAAAATAGATACTATGTCAGAAAATTCATCACATTATAATTATCGTGTGCTAGGATTTGGTTTAAATCCACTAATGAGACATGGTATGAATTTGGTTTGAAGTCGACAGGACGTGATCTAAATTTTTTGAAGAGAAAAATGACATAAATAATGCATAGAATGCAATGAGGTAAGTGCTGTAATCATGGAGTAGCTAAGGGAGTACATTATCAGAAATTGGCTGATTCAGCACTTTCCATTTCCTTTTTCTTGCCCTGCCCAACTCAAAGAAACCAGCTCTCACTCACTGAATCACGAGTATGAATGGGGTTTCCCCCATTAAGTAAAGGAGGGAACACAATTCAGAGTATCGACTGAGGGTATCAATTGGGCAGAGGAGGTGGGGTGAGGAGGAGGCACTGTCAGTGATCTAGAGTTTCCTATGAAACAAGTGAGAGACTCAATTTTCCGGAACTGACAGTAACAAGGGATGGCACCTGGATGCTCAAGCCTCAGTGCAGTCGGCCCTTGTCCTGATCTTGTCTTTGCTCCACACCCCCCTCAAGACCAGCATCAGCAATCACAGGGATGGGACAGAAACACAGCCCGCATGTTTTCAGAGAAGGAACTCTACAGACACAGGAGGGACAGAATCCCTAAGGTGTGGTCTCACTTTGCTTATGTCTGTTTCCTCCATGGTTCTAGCCCCTTTGGGGGGAATTCTAAACCCTCTCACATGGCCCCAATTCAGCTCCATCGTCCATATTTGCAGCGACACTGACGGCTCTCTCCTTCTGAGCCAGCAATCGACACCTGTGACTGCATCAGCTGGACCCCTGCCTACCCCTATTCATGTATGTTCAAATCCTGTGTAGCTTTCAAGACCCAACCAAAATCCCATCCCTTTCAAGAGCCTTCCTCAGCCCTCCCAAGGGAGGTCATCGCTTCTTCCCCCTTTCATTTATTTCCTCCTAGGAATCTCAGCACTTTCTTCTAAGTGCTGCGGTTACCTGTTTATATATATTCTACCCGCTTCCCAGTAGACCAGGGGCATCTAGAGGACAAAGACCATTAAGAAGAACTAAATCTGCTGAAACAGGTTTGGCTCAGTGGATAGAGTGTCGGCCTGCAGACTGAAGGGTCCCAGGTTCAATTCCGGTCAAGGGCATGAATCTTGGTTTTGGGTACATCCCCAGTAGAGAGTGTGCAGGAGGCAGCTGATCCATGTTCCTCTCTCATGGATGTTTCTGGCTCTCTGTCCCTTTCCCTTCCTCTCTGTGATCAATCAATAAAATATATATTTTTTAAAAAAAGAACTAAATCTGTTTCTCACTATAAAATATCATATATGCCTTTTCATTAGGTAACAATAAAATAATAAAGAATGGAGAAGGAAAAACCGTATAGACCTGAGAAAGTAGCCCTTTCACACCACTGACATTATGAATCAAAAAGAGTAAGAAAAAAAAACCTGCTGCTTTGAATCTGGCATTATTTATGTAAATATTGTACATGTTTCTTAAAATAGTCCGGAGACATGTAAATCAAGACTTTGTTTTAGCAAAGGCCATTGGACAGAAACTTGGTATATTTCTCTCAAATTAAAATTAAACAATCGACAAACTACTTTCCAATCAGTGTTGCTATAAATGCTTTAAAACAAAATATGTTTGTAAATTTGTGAATTGACTAGGAAGGTAAAACATGTTCATGTAAAAAAAAAAAAAAACTGAGAAAATGCCCAGCTGATGTGGCTCAGTGGTTGAGTGTTGATCTATGAGCCAGGAGATCACAGTTCAATTCCCAGTCAGGGCACATGCCTGGGTTGTGGGCTCAGTCCTCAGTGTGGGGCCTGCAGGAGGCAGCTGATCAATGATTCTCTTTCATCATTGATGTTTTTCTCTCTCTTTTTCTCCCTTCCTCTTTGAAATCAATAAAAATTTTTTAAAAAAACAAAAAAACTGCAGAAAAAGATAGAAATAAGAAAAATATTCATCGATAGATCTTTCACACACACACACACTATTGCAGCATTGGGACATTTAAATCCAATGCTTTTTATTTTCTTCTATGCCTAGCATATGCATATATATAGTTACAATATCTGTCATATGTGTGTATATACTTACAATTTGTATAATTTTTCATCTTACATTTACCCCCGCCCCCATACATTTTAAATTATATTTTTATTTATTTCAGAGAGGAAGGGAGAGGGAGAGAGAGCTAGAAACATCAATGATGAGAGAAAAATCATTGATCAGCCGCCTCTTGCACGCTCCACACTGGGGATCAAGGCTGCAACCCGGGCATGTGCCTCTGACTGGAATTGAAGCCAGGACCCTTTAGTCCACAGGCCTATGCTCTTTTCCCTGAGCTAAACCAGCCAGGGCTCATCTGACCTTTTTGTCACTGATATTATTCTACTACACTCCATTCAGATTAAGGGCTTAATACTAAACAAGCCAGTGGATATAGCATATTTTATAATCCCTGATAGCGGAACATTTGGGTCTCCTTATTTTGGAGCTATCAAGCATGCTGGGTCAGATATATGTTCATGCTTGAAGACGCTTCCATATTTGCGTTGGTTTCTTTAGAACTCTTTCCTAGAAATGTATTCTTCACGTTACCAGGCATAAATATTTTTAGGCTCCTGACATATTAACACCCACATCTGCTGTTTCTTTTTGATCCTCACATAGTATTTAACCCACTGACCCTAGTCATTCAATGACTATCAGGTGAGTGGACAAGTGACAGAGCCATGACCTCATCCTTTCCTAGTCCTCTCGCAGGGACTCCTCGCTTCAGTTCCTTGCATCCAAGCGTGGCAGCGCCACCCTCCACCACAGCATCAGGTCTGCCCCAGCTGAGTGGTTTCGCATCAGAGGAAGCACAGACGTTTCGGCCCTGTGGGTTGGACGGGGCTAGGGAGTTCACGTGTGGCTTCTATGGAAAGGGACCGGGGCTAAGAATAGCCCGGAGCGAAGACACTCTTCTCTCCTCCTGCTCTCGGGGGAAACCATTTCCTCACGAGCAACCAGAACCAGTCATGAGTTGTAGGCTCGGAGTTACAGCTCAGAGCAGCTATTCTTGGATATCCTGAACCCCTGCGGTCACCCAGGACCCTGAGTTGTGAAACACTCAGCCTATGCTTAAAAGTTTCCCACCTCCCCCCCCCGATTCCATTTCCCCATCCACAGGGCTGCCGCCTATAAAACGCAGGGGAGATGGCTTCGAAGAGCAGAAGGACCAAAGCCAGCAGCGAGTGCCTGCTCCCGTCTCTGCTCTCCTGACAAGCCAGCCCACAGTCCCTCTGCTCAGCATCATGAAGGTCTCCCGGGCTGCCCTGGCCACCCTCCTCTGCGCCATGGCCCTCTGCAGCCAGGTCTTCTCTGTACCAAGTGAGTCTGCTCTCTGGCCACGGTCAGACCACAACCATCTTTTTCTTTTTTTTTTTCTTTTTCTTTTTTTGTGGTTTTGAGAACCTCTGAGAGAAAATAGGACTTCTTAAAGGGCCATAAAGCATCTTTGCTTTTTTTTTTTTTTTCTGCAAGACTTGTATTTTCAGGAAAGGGGTGTTAACCAGCCTAGTCCCCATATCTGAGAGCCAGGGTGGGGTAGGAGAGCCATCGTCCCATCTTACAGATGGCAAAGTAGAGACCTAAGCAAGTGAGTTCACCGTGACAGGATCCAAGTCTTGTGACTGCCCGGTGGTGTGATTCTGCAGCTCACTTATTCTAGGTCCCCAAGAGCTTTCCTTGGATGTCATAGGAGCTCTGTCCAAGGTTTCTCTCTTGCTGGGGTGTGGCTTCTTGAACCAGACAAAATTGCCTGAAGGGAAATGAGACGAGAGAACCGTCTGCTTGGATGTCTGGATCACAAAAAGAAAGTCAGTACCCACGATGAAGACTCAAAGAGAAAGAGGGTACAGGCAGAAGCCAGGACAGAGACAGGGATTTTTCTAAACAAAAATGCCCAGAGCTTTCTAGGGACCTTGTCTCCCAGCCCACGGCCCGAGCAAGGCTGTCTTCCTCACCCTCTCAGGGGTTAGCTCTCAGATCCACCTGACCTGTGACTCAGACTCATTCTGTCCCTTCCTCTACAGTTGGTGCCGACACCCCGACCGCCTGCTGCTTCACCTATGCGCCTCGGCAGATTCCACGTAAATTCGTCGTCGACTATTTTGAGACCAGCAGCCGGTGTTCCAATCCTGGGGTCATGTAAGTGCCAGTCTTCCTGCCCATCCCCGGGGCAACAGAGAGGATGTGCAGTGGGGGCCGTGCCCAGGGGCACAGAAGGGCCCGGTCCTCCAGGAGGTCCTATCAACTGTGCAGGACCCAGGTCTCTGAGGTGTGGCCTGACCTGGCCAGGGGCTTGCAGAGTCAGGGCAGGGGCTGGCCCAGCCCAGAGGGAAGGGAGGGGGGGCAGGAGGCGGAGGAGGCAGGATCCTCTCCGGGGCTGCCTGAGTCAGTGAGAACAGCTCTCTGGATGGAGATGGGTGGAGGGTCCCTGAGAGAGCGCGCAGGCCCTGAGCTGCCCCGCACAGAGTGGGGTGAGGGGCCACAGCGGGCTCAGGGTTCCCCGGCTGGACTCCCCAATGTGTAACCCTCCCATCCCTCTCCACAGCTTCCAAACCAGAAAAGGCCGGCAGGTCTGTGCTGACCCCAGTGAGGCCTGGGTCCAGGAATACATCGCCGACCTGGAACTGAACGCCTGAGTGGCCTGGCAGCTTCGAGGACCCAGTGACCTCAGTGGACCGACCGGAGGCAGGGGCCTGAGCCTTGGAAATACCCCGTCGCCTCCACAGCTACCTCTCCTGTGGGCTGGTTGTTGCCCACACCCACACATTGGGACTCTTCCTAACTTCATTTCCAGCTTATTTATACTATTTAATTTTGTAACTTATTTTGAACGTTATGCTGTGTTTTGGACTCTTTGCTCCTAGAGATCTCAGGATACCTTTTGCACCGCCCTTCCCCCACCCCCCTTCTCTTGCACTGTGACTGGTGACGAGTGAGTGACTGTCATCAGTTTGTTCTGGGCAGAGGTGGTGCCAAAGCTGCCAGACTGACATAGATGTATTAAATGTTTCTGCTCCGTGCTGTGTTCAGCCTGGAGTAATAATAAAGATTTTTTTTTTTATAAAAAGTAAACTGGCACTGAGTTTGGTTTTGTTTACCTGGCAAATCAGAACCACTAGGTCAGTGGTCGGCAAACTCATTAGTCAACAGAGTGGCGAAAGCGCAACTTGCGAGCTGCATGTGGCTCGCAAGCTGCAGTTTGCCGACCACTGCACTGGATGAAAGGAGTAATAGGCAAAGAATAGGAAGATGTGAAATGGAGGGAAATTGGGAGAGCTGGAAGGGGGTGACCACAGAGATACTCTGCTTGACACTGAAGCCACATTTCCGGGGAATATTGAAATTATGGATATTTTATGAATCAGTGCATACTGTATATGCTCTAGGAGAATCCACATTCGAATGGACACTACTAAGAAGGGTATTCATAGCACATAGTTAAGATAATTCAAACTTTCTTAATAACAATGACTAACATATTTGGGACTTCCTTGCAGTGTCTATTCAGTCTTCACAATGAGATAATATAGCTTACTGAAGAGTAAACTGGGGTTATAGTAAACAGAGAAGTTAAGCAACCTGGCCAAGATCACACAGCAAATGGTACAATTGAGTTCCCAAACTAGACTTTGCTATGACTATGTTCTTAACCAGTCAAGTGATTTCCCAAATGCAATCCACCTATATTCAAATCATAAGCAATGATTGTGTGTTTTTTTTCATCTTTATTGTTGAAAGTAGTACATATGTTCCCTTTTTCCCCCTCATTGGCCCCTCCCGGTCTCCCCCTGCCACCTGCCCCAGGCCTTCTGCACCCTATTGTCTGTGTCCAAGGGTTATGCATATTTGCATACAAGATCTTTTGTTGATTACTTCCCACGCATATATCCCTCCCCCGCCTTCCCTCCAAGATCCCACACTCTGTTCCATGAACAATGATTGTTTAAACCACTCATATCGGAATTTTTAGGTGGACCTGAAAATGTGTATTTCTACCAAGCTTATGGGACTTTCCTCGTGCATGTTAACAGCTGAGAATCACTGAAATAGTCAAATAGGATTTACCACTCTTCCAAATGCGGCGCATGTCTGCATATGGTAACAGGTATAGTGTACCTTATTTTATTTCAATCCATGCTCCACAAAATGAACGGCTAATGTTAAAGGGAAAGCTAGCCAGTCTACATGTGGATCAGGATTCTGTTTCTACGTTGACTGAGAAAGCTGAGTTATTTAACAGAAGGATTGCCTGAGTTATAACCATAAGAAATATACAATGAGCTAGGATCCTTTTTGCCAAAGAAGGAGAAATCCAAAAAGACTTGTGGGAAAACAAACAGGTATTGATTTTTATGAGCCATGATTATTTCATTAAAAAAAAAATAATCTAATGTTAATACCCCAAATTAGTTTAGAATTTTAGTGGCCAAACTCTAAATTAGAGTACAATTAGACAGTCCTATTAAGCAAACATTAAAATGCACATACTATCTGACACGGATATCATTGGCCCTGTTTCCATCTCTAGGAATCTATTTTGTAGCAACATTATCAAAGGATAGGAATATATAGGCATAAGGATATTCTTTGCAGCATGATTTATAAGCAGCAAGCAAATGGAAACATCCATTAGTGAAGGGTTAAGGCAGTAGAGGATTGAGATGCTCACCAATGGAATGCTTTGCGTCAGTAAGAAGGATAACACACATTTATACCTATGACAAGTGTCCATAATAATATGTACAAAAGATATATATGTTTACATCTAATATATGCATGCACACTCTACATATATGCTACAAAAGTGTGTGCATAAAATGCTATTATTTTATTTTTAAAGCCATATCTACATATATATTTGCAAAGGCAAATATGTGTGCTTCCAAGCATAGTTAACCGATTTCTTAGAGGAAATGGGATTAACGTATATTTTTAGGAATGGATACTTTTCTTTAGTTTTATTTATTTTTCAGTGAGCATATATTGCTTACTCCTCTGGTCTCATCTTACACCATGCTTTGATGGGTGATGCGCCTATCCATCTGAACCATTTTCTGGTTGGGAGTCTGAGCTGACACAGAGAAGACAGAGCTCGGCTAGTCCTAACAGTCGGTAGGCCATAATGGCTTTTATATAATAAAGACAATGCAATGGAGGAGTCCTTATGCCCAAGACTTTCACATCATACACATATACACAGAGGGTCTTCCAGGCAAGATTTTACAATCCCCTTCCATTATGAGGGCCCATTCCCCTAACACCATCACCACCCACACCTGTGGTGAGTGTGAAGGCACTATCAGGAAAATGGGAGGAACAGCCTGGGTCTCCAAAGAAACAGTGAAGGTGTCCCCATTTTTTGTTGACTTCCAGCACCGTGGGACAAACAAAACCTGCTCATTTACACTAAGCTGTTTCTCAAGGTCCAGCAACCCAAAGCCAAATGAGAAGCTTAACCACCTCAACATTCCTTAAACACAAGTGCTGTGAACAGAGTGACAGAACAAAGACCCCTGTGAGGAAAAAAGGGAGAATGGGGATTGCGTTGTTAAGTAGCATATGGAGGCTTTCGGAGTCTGAGATGGGACTGAGATCTTTGGTCAGCCTCCTGGTTGACCTCCCTGGGGAATGCCCACCATGGACACAGGCATGTGCTGGGGAAGAGCCCTTCTCTGGGGGCTGCCCACCTCCTGTCCATGTGTGGTAGGAGCCTGGGGTTTTCCCACAGTGTTGAGCCATCAGTGGCCATTTGGGGCTGGCCTTGCGGTTTCTTTAGCAATGCAACACCCTTCTAATAATAGCAGGTTTCTGGGGGGAGTTTCTGTCGATTCTATGGCCCAAAACAAAGGGCTTGTCCAATTGTGTTTTAATTGGGGTTGGAAATGTGTGCTTCCTAGCATAGGCCTCAATACTACAGTCACCCCTACATCCCTACCTCCAAGGGCTCTGGTGAGAGACCTCAACTTCCATCTTGGCTCCTGCACAGGTGGGGCAATGTGCAGAAGTAATAATCCTCACCGGAGGATATTTTTTCCATTGATTTTAGAGTGAGAGTGGAAGGGAGGGGGAGAGACAGAGAGAGAAACATCAATGTGAGAGAGACACATCATCTGGTTGCTCCCACACAGGCCCCAACTTGGGTCTGGGATCAAGCCTGCAACTAAGATATGTGCCCTTGACTGGAATAGAACCTGGGACCCTTCAGCCAGTGTGCTAACATCTGAGCCAAACCGGCGAGGGCCCAGCACAAATATTTATGTACCTTCACAAGAAGGGAAGACAAATATTTCCTTTGAGAGGGCAGGAGGGGGAGTTAGGGCCACAGTTAGACTGTTGCTGTTTTTCCCCCGTTACGTCTCTCACCTCCCACTCTGCTTGCCCTACCTTGAGCTTGCAGTGGAAATTTCTGCATATGTAGCCCTTTTCAACTCCAGATGACTGGCGACGGTCAACAGGTTGGGAAGGCCTTTCCTGGCAAAGCTGTTTTTCTTTTCCTGATTTCAGATGAGCCCATTTCAATGTGGCCTCCACCTTCCTGGTGGATGCAAGAAGTAGCTATTATATTCCAATATACAGAATCATACCTATCAAATTCTTGAATGTTATAGCCTTAGTGTTTAACCCGGGCCTTAGCACCCACCACAGGAGAGATCACAGTTCAACCAGCAGCAGCAATATCCTGTGAGAGTGATTCACCACGGTGGTGCCCAGACCACAGCATAAGCAGTGAGCAGCGCCAGAGAACTCGTTAGAAATGCACATTCCGAGCCCTCCTCTGAAAGAGGAACACAGTAATCTGGGTTTTAACAATCTCCAGGTAATTCTCATGCACAACGAAGTTTAAAACCCACTTCCGTTTAACAAGGTGCTCACCAAATTCCCTCCTACTTTTTCTAATCGCCATTGCCACACTTCAGTCTGGGTTTTACTCTTTTTTTTTTTTTATTATTGATTTCAGAGAGGAAGAGAGAAGGAGGGAGAGATAGAAACATCAATGAGGAGAGAGAATCATTGATCGGTTGCCTTCTGCATGCCGCCTACTGGGGATTGAGCCCGCAACCCAGGCATGTGCTCTTGACTAGAATCTAACCCGGGCCCTCAGTCTGCACGCTGATGCTCTATCAACTGAGCCAAACCAGCTAGGGCTGAGCTATTACTTTTAACAGACCCTATATCTCCACACAGATACAGGACTCTATTTCTCAGGATGCTGAAGTTTCAAGTAGGAAAACAAATCTAACTCAAAAAGGCTTGAATATATGAACCTGTGGCTCTAAGACTGAAGGGTACAGGCAAGGCCCACGGGCCCTGTTTTCTTCTCTCTGTGACCCCCTTCCATGTGAGAATGCCAGGGGCTTTCCGTACCTCTCAGGGCTCCATGAATCCTTGTTCACTTTCTTCAGGGGACACAGAGGCTCTTCCCCATTGAAAAATATCACTAGGTTCTCTTGGATTTGACTGACTTAAGGTTAGAATCCCAATTCCTAACCCATCACTGAAGCTGTGGGGATGGGTTTCACTGATTTGCTTAAGCCAGTGGTTGGCAAACTCATTAGCCAACAGAGCCAAATATCAACAGGACAACAATTGAAATTTCTTTTGAGAGCCAAATTTTTTAAACTTAAACTTCTTTCTAACGCCACTTCTTCAAAATAGATTCACCCAGAGAGAAACCAAGATGGCAGCATAGATGAACACCTAAACTGCTGCCTTGCACAACAATTTCAAAACTTCAGCTAAAAGATAGAACAGACACCATCCAGAACCACAGGAAAGCTGGCTGAGTGGAAATTGTAGAACTTGAAGGAAAGAAAAGGGCTCACGGACACTCAGAGGCACTGCAATTTAGGTGAGATACAGAGACACGTGCAGGGAGAGGAAGGGCAGCAGAGTGCTTGGCTGGCTTCCTCTGGTGGGAGAGAGATGAAAAGTCCCAACTGCACTGAACCCCAGTTCTGGGCGAGACTCATACGGGGGGAGTCTGAATTGTTGTGAAAAAGGAGGAGTACATGAAAACTTAGGGGAGCCACGAAAGGCAGAGGTCTGGAGGTGCTTGCAAGTATGTGCAGAGAGGACAGACTGCTGATTGTGCCACTGGCTTTCTCTAGTGGGAGGAAGACAAAACCTCCCAACTGCACTGAAATCCAGTTCCGACTGCACTGAACCCCAGTTTCAGACAGCGCGAGTACATGCAGAGAGGGCTGCAGTGATTACCGAGGGACACTGAGACCCAGGGGTCGCATAGGGCAGGGCTGATGGGAAACCAAGACTGTCTGCTCAGCCCTGTGACTCTGCCCCAACTTAGCTGAACACAGAGGCTTTTGCAATTTTGCAAGTCTTGTACCATAATGCTGACTCCAGCACAGAAGTTCTCCCGACATAGACACAGCTAATCCTCATAACCATTGGGTTGGAGGTCAATTCCCCCCAGTGATACCACCAACAAACAAGACTTAACTACAATAAGACTGTACACACAGTTCACAAAGGGATGCACCAAGAGTGTCCACCTCAGGTAACTGGGGAGGCAGAGCTACTGGGCCACATAAGACATCTAACACACAAAGCTACTCTACCAACTCAGGGAAGCAGCGAACATGTGGAGACAAAGGAACAGATCACAAACTAAAGAAATGGAAGAAAACAAACAACTGCATATAGAATTCAAAACCCCAGTTATAAGGTTTTTCAAGAATTTCCTAGAAAAGATGGATAAATTTAGTGAGACCCAAGAGGAGCTATAAAAGGACCAACTAGAAATTAAATATACACTGACTGAAATAAAAATATTATACATAGTCATAACAGTAGACTAGAGGAACGCAAGAATTAACTCAAAGCTTTGAAATACAAAGAAGCAGAAAACATTCAACTGGAAAAGCAAAAAGAAAAATAATCCAAAAATTGGAAGATAGTGTAAGGAACCTCTGGGATAACCTCAAGCGTACCAACATCAGAATTATGGGGGTGTCAGAAGAAGAGAGAGAGCAAGATACTGAAAACCTATTTGAAGAAATAACGACTGAAAACTTCCCCTATCTGGTGAAAGAAACTGACTTACAAGTCCAGGAAGTGCAGAGAAACCCAAGCAAAAGGAATCCAAAGAGGAATACACCAAGACACATCATAATTAAAATGCCAAGAGCAAAAGACAAAGAGAGAATATTAAAAGCAGCAAGAGAAAAACAATTAATTACCTACAAGGGAGCATCCATACGATTGTCAGCTGATTACTCAACAGAAACTATGCAGGCCAGATGGGAGAGGCAATAAATATTCAAAATCATGAATAGCAAGAACCTACAACCAAGATTACTCTACCCAGCAAAGCTATCATTCAGAATTGAAGGGCAGATAAAGAGCTTCACAGATAAGAAAAAACTAAAGGAGTTCATCACCACCAAACCAGTATTATATGAAATGCTGAAAGGTACTTTTTAAGAAGAGGAAGAAGAAGAAAAAGGTAAAGATAAAAATTATGAACAACAAATACATAATCAACAAGTGAATCTAAAAATCAAGTGAATTAAAAATCTGATGAACAGAATAAACTGGTGAATATAATAGAATCAGGGGCATAGAAAGGGAGTGGACTGACAATTCTCAGGGGGAAAGAGGGGAGGGGAGTATAGGGAGAGACTGGACAAAAATCAATACACCTATGGATGAGGACAATGTAAGGGGAGGTAAGGGCAGAGGGAGGAGTGGGAGCCAGGTGGAGGGGAGCTATGGGGGGAAAAAAAGAGGAACAATTGTAATAATCTGAATAAAGGTTTATTAAATCAAAAAATAGATTCACCCAGGCCGTGGTATTTTGTGGAAGAGCCACACTCAAAGGGCCAAAAAGCCGCATGTGGCTTGTGAGCCGCAGTTTGCTGACCACTGGCTTAAGCAAATCAAGGCACATTTTCTTGTATTGTGGGTTGGACGAATTTCATACAAACTTAAAAGTCTGAGGATTACGGGGAAGAGTGGCTTCTCAAAGAACTATGGGTTTCTGGCCTCAGGAAGGATGTAGAATAGATGCTGGTCCGGACATACCAATGAGGGCAGGACTGGCCCCGCCTCAGCACCACCTAACCACTTCATATCAGCAGAAGGTCGGGGACGGGGGAAATGGAAGAACTCTCGAAATAGTGAGTCATCATGACTGAGTTTGCCCAGATTGAAGAAGAATGGGAAGTCCTTTAACATTAAGTGGCCAAAGAAGTAAGTGAGAGAGGACACTTCCCCATTGTTATTTCTATTCTCTTTCTTTCCACCAAAAATATTATATGGACTTGACCACATCCCCAGACACTGGGTGGGCCCTGATTAAAAGAAGCTAATTTGGGGGGGAAGGGGGACGTGGCTTCCGTGGGGTGTGGCATAACCAGCTCAGCAGCCACACAGCCTGTGCCCAGCCTGTGGGGTGCCCCTCCCCCACCGGCCTCTGACAAGGTGGACTGTTGTCTTTTCTCTTCCTGCAGCCAGCATTACCCACTGTGCTCCCTCTGTGTGGCTTCCAGGTGGCTGAAGCTGGGAAACTGTGCATAGCTGCCGGAGAGAAAGCCCTGCGGAAGGCCATGGCGATCATGGAAGTGGCTCACGGCAAAGATCGCCCGTACATTTCTGAGATCAAACAGGAAATTGAAAGCCACTGAAACAATGCCAATGTGGCAGTTTTTATTTAAGTGCTTGTGCAGAAACCTTCAAGGATTTGAATATTTAAATTGTATACACCACACCTGCATTTCTGTAAAAATCACTGCCATGAATACACTTTGTGCACTTAAACCTTACAGATGGGTTACTTGGAATTGGTCTTAATTTTAACCTTAAGAACAGTCATTTTTAAAAATATATATCTTACTGATTTTTTTACAGAGAGGAAGAGGGAGAGAGTGAGTTAGAAACATCGATGAGAGAGAAACATCGATCAGCTGCCTCTTGCATACCCCCTAACTGGGGATGTGCCCACCAGCCACTAAGGTACATGCCCTTGACCAGAATCGAACCTGGGACCCTTCAGTCTGCAGGCCGAGCCTCTATCCACTGAGCCAAACTGGTCAGGGCCCCGGTCATTTTTAATGCTTTTTCCCCTAAGAGATAATGGCATGGTTTCAAGTATGATACTTTGGACAGGTTGAGTTTTGAAAAACGTGAATATTTTTTCTCTTCATGCCTATTATTATTACGTGAACAAACATGAATGATGAAAGAGAACAAAAAAGGGAATAGTAAAAAAAAAAAGCTAATTTTTATTAGAAACACATTCATAGACACAGAGAACAGATTGACAGCTGTTAGAGGAGAGGGGTGGAGGGGCAGGTGATAAAGGTGAAGAGATTAAGCAAAAATTAATTCACAGATACAGAAAAAAGTAGGGTGGTTACCAGAGAAAAAGGGTGGGTGGGGACGTAGAAGAGAGTAAAGGGGGGATAAATGGTGATGGAAGGAGCTATGACTTTGGTTGGTGACATACAACACAATATATAAATGATGCATTATAGAATTATACATCTGAAACCTATATAAGGTTTTATTAACCTATGTCACCCCAGTAAATTCAATTAAAAACAAAGAATTTTAAAATACTGTATCAGCAACACCTAAAACTGTGCAAATAAACAAACAAAAATAAAATAAACCAATTTGCATCTTGGATTTCTTTTTTAACTTATAACATAAGCCCTTCCCGTGTCACTGCATTGTTTGTAAAGACTCCCTAACAAGCAACCCAGGCAAGATGCCATCATTTTCTCCACCATTTCCATGTTGTAGATGATTTAAACTGGGTCTCAATTTAAATTGCTGTCAATGTGCTGAGGACCAAATATTCTTTTTTTTTAAAATATATTTTATTGAATTTTTATAGAGAGGAAGGGAGAGGGATAGAGAGTTAGAAACATCGATGGGAAAGAAACATCAATCAGCTGCCTCCTGCACACTCCCCACTGGGGATGGGCCCACAACCAAGGTACATACCCTTGACAGGAATCAAACCTGGAACCCTTTAGTCCGCAGGCCAATACTCTATCCACTGAGCCAAACTGGTGAGGGCAGGACCAAATATTCTTATGCATAAACCTGTCTCCCATATCTGAAGTTACTTAATTAGGAAATAGAGTCCTAAACAGGGATTATCTTGGTCAAAGGCTAAGAGTATCTTAAGGTTCCTTATGCACATGAGCACCCATATCTAACACGTCTCCGTGCCCTGGGTGTATACCGGGGCCCTTGTTGGATCTCTCTTGAATGAGCAGGTGTCTGAAAGGCCACCTGCACTCTGACTCCTGAAGCCCAGGCTCTGCTAACACAGCTCTGGCCCTGGAAGTGGTTTCGGTTGGGCTGTGCTGCTCAGGACTCATGGCATCACTGCACACGTCACATGCATGCGGTTCGAACAGCTGTGGAATAACAGAGAAGTTTCTGCTCTGCTGAGGGAAACTATGACTAGAGGGCTCCAGTGAGAAGACACCAGCTCGAAGTGTTGCCCCAGGGTGACATCAACTTCTCACCTCCTCTTGCTGTGGAAACCACTTCCCCATCAAACAGCCCCAGACGAGAGAGTACTTGGAACTATCATTGCAAATACCCTGAGCCCTGTGGTTACCCAAGACCCCTCTTGCATGTACAGGTCAACAGGCACCACTACACTTCAAAAGTTCCTTTCTCAACACCCCCTGTGTTTCCATCTCCTTGGGGATCTGGGGACATAGCATGAACCCCAAAAGGAGGCTGGCGTCGGCGAGTCGTGGGCCCTCACTGTCCTCCTCACCATGGCCCTCGGTTCCCAGGCCTCCTCTCTGATTAATGTCCTCCTGCTGCCATTTGCTGCTGCCCCCCACTTTCTGGCTCGGGTCAGACCACACCACCAAAGTCCTGCAGACAGAGGCACCCCAGTGAAATCAAGAACTTCTTGAAAGGTTTTCAAAATTCCCTGGGCTATCCATCAGGGAGCTTTAGCTTTCTATTCTAAACACCTGGAAGGCAGAGTAGGGGCATGTCTTTCTTGGGAATCCAGCTTCACCTGCTTCTCAGGGATCAGCTCAGTGATAAACTCACCTCATTGCCACTTTGTAGGTGATTTACACAATCGCTTGCAGGAAAAACCTCTTCCCAGGCCAGATTAAGTTTCCCAAATAGAACTGGAACAAGAGGCAACTATTCATTTATCAGCATTCCCTGCAGGAAAAGATGGAAACCAAAGCTAAGGTTAGAGAAAGGAGGCAGTCCAAGATGGCCACATACTAGTAAAAAGAGCCTGAATTTACCTCCTCCCACGGACACACCGGATCTACAGCGGCATGTGGAACCGTTTCCTCAGAAGAAAACACCGCCGCCAAAAAAAACCCCACAAAACCCTGGCAACTAGCGGAGCAGGTGTTTTGCATCCGCCAACAAGAAAAAAGCCACACTGAGGTGGTGAGGAGAGGCCCCGACACAGTTCCGTAATCCATAATCACGAGGGAATCGAGAACCCAGAGCTTCTCCCTATGGAGAGACGGGTGGGTGCCCACACCAGGCACCCGAGAGACAAGCTCCCCACACATCTGGCTTTGACCACCAACGGGCTGTGTCCGGGCCACATCTGGCTTTGACCACCAACGGGCTGTGTCCGGGCCCAGCGCAGAAGCAGCCTCCAGGTTTTCCATCAGAGATTCACCTGCTGATCTGAAAACCTTGGCCTCGGGCAGGGGTCGGCAAATTGCAGCTCACGAGCCGCATGTGCTTGGTGAGCCGCGGTTTGCGGATCACTGGGCAGGCGCCAGGCCTGCTGGGAAACTCCGGGGACAGAGGCACTGGGGAGCCATGGTCACGCTCTCCCTCTGCCTTCCTGCAGCTGGCAGGCGCCGTTTTTTCTGTTTTTCCTTCCTTTGTTTACTCTGGACATTTTCCTTTTCTCTCTCTCTCAGCAGGTGCCATCTTTACCCTCCATTGGCAAGCACCATCTTTGCACTCACCCTCTGCTACGCTCCACGGCATCTCCCAGAGGGGCACTTTACCAGGTCTGGTGCCCTGGTCTTTGTGGCTGCCATCCAGGCTGGAGTGGCTGGGGGAGGGTGGGGACTTGAGCTCCTGAGTCTCAGGGAACCATAAGCACCAGAGGGATGGTAACAAGGAGCTACCGCCCTGTACAAGCAGCAGACGGAAACACCCCCATCTCTCTGGGAGGAAAGGGGCCTGTTTGCCTGCCCTGGTGCTTTGGCCTTAGGGGCAGGCTTCGGGTTGGGCACACACCTGGGGGCCACAGGTGCTCACAAGGAACATAAGCCAGGGGACAGACACTAGCTTTGCCCTCTCCCTCTGCCTCGCTACAGGGACCGTTACCCTGGGCACGCCTTCGATCGCCCCGGCCTGGTGGCCAGCAGGGCTTACACTTTTGGTCCCAGGGGAATGTGTATGTTTACATTCTTTAAAAACTGCTGCCTGAGGGTCTGATTTCCAACTGGCCTGAATCTAGGTGCTGAGAAGCCGCCCCACCGCCTTTTGGCACCCCAACAGGTATTAGCTCCTCCTGAACAACTGGGAGCTTGGCCTGTGTGGCTCAGAGGTTGAGCATCGACCTATGAACCAAGAGGTCACAGCTCAATTCCCAGTCAGGGCACATGCCCGGATTGTGAGCTGGATCCCCAGTGTGGGGCAGGCAGGAGGAAAGTAACCAATGATTCTCTCTCATCGTTGATGTTTCTATCTCTCTCTCTCTTTCTCTCCCCCTTTCCCTTCCTCTCTGAAATCAACAAAAATATATTTTTTTGAAAAATAAATGAGGGCAGGAGTGGGGTGGAAAGGGTTAGTGAGAGGCAAAGAAAGAGGACATCTGTAATGCTTTCAAAAATATACATTTTAAAAAATAAATCAGGCTGCTTACACAATCATAAAGATTTAAGAGGCAACCAAGAGCCGGGGCAGATTAAAAGACAAGATGTATCCCCTATTCCAAGACTGGGAGAGGTGGCTGTTTTATCTAATACGTAGAAACCAACACAGACAAAATGAGAAAGCAAAGGAACGTGTTCCAAAGGAAAGAACAAGATAAAACTTTTGGTAAAAAAGAAAATATAGAAGAAAACAATTGGTGAAAAGAAATCCCCAACTTCCTTCCAGCTCTCCTCATCCCTAAATCCTTGCTACTTAAATGCCATCTCCATCTTCTTCTTCTGACTTCATCCCTGGGCAGAAGGAGCTGGCTCACTTGAAAAAAAAAAAAGCTGCCTCTTCCCCCAACATGGGCACAGGCCCCTGAGCATCTACTGCTTTTTTCCAAGCTTCCCCAGCTAGATCTCTAGCAAGATGATAGAAGGGTATTGTGAGACCAGCAGCCAGAGCCATGTAAGGGCTGGTCCTCCTGCCGATCTCTGGGGAGAGAGGCAGGACATATAGGATGGAGCCAGCAGGACTTGGAGCAGGAGCAGCCTGCTAAGGTATGAGGGGGTGAATAGGGGCCATCCTGGGAAACCCAGAGCTTTGAAGGTCCGATCTGATGGCAGGAGACAGGGAGAGGCCATGAAGGCCTGGACAGAAGAAATTGGGGAGGAAATGATAATGGGGGCGGGGAGGCTGCTGAGGAGACCCTCTAAGTCACTGAAGAAAAGGCTAGGTGTCTGAGCTTGGAGAAATGGTCCTGAGAAAGTGAGCTGCCCCTGTGCTTCCCCAGGTGGAGGGGGGACAATGTGGGACCAGAATCCCGCTGCTGATCCCTCAACTTTTTTTTCTCTTTTTTTAAAATATATTTTATTGATTTTTTACAGAGAGGAAGGGAGAGGGATAGACAGTTAGAAACATCAATGAGAGAGAGACATCGATCAGCCGCCTCCTGCACGCCCCCTACTGGAGATGTGCCTGCAACCAAGGTACATGCCCTTGACCGAAATCGAACCTGGGACCTTTCAATCCGCAGGCCGATTCTCTATCCTCTGAGCCAAACCGGTTTCGGCTGATCCCTCCACTGTTATAATCCTATCCCTCTTCAGAGCTTCCAAACCAAAGAGGCCAGCAGGTCTGTGCCAACCCACGAGGTGCTGGTATCAAGAACACCATTGACCTTGAAGCTGGATCCCTGACTGAGCTAGAATCAACAAGAAACCAGTTACATTTGAGGGCAGATTAAGGAGCAGGAGCCCACGCCCAAGAAATGTCCTTTCAACTCCCAAAGCTACCTCTTTGGATGGTTGCCAAGCAAGCACGCTCTTAATGCAAGTTTTAATTTACTTTAGACTATTTATGTTTTGTAATGTATTTCCATGCCTGCTTACCGGGAGAGACCTCACAACATCACCCTCCGCAGGCCCTCTGATCACACAGTGGTTGACACGTACTCAGTGTGTAGGTGAGTGGTTATATTGAGCTTGTTCTTCTCAGGGAAATTGTTCCAAAACCACCAACCAGCAATTATTTATAGAATGTTAATGACCACTTCAGTATTCAATTGTGTGAAATAATGGAATTTAAAAACATAAACCAGCCAAGACCGGTTTGGCTCAGTGGATAGAGCGTCAGCCTGCGGACTGAAGGGTCCCGGGTTCGATTCTGGTCGGGGGCATGTGCCTTGGTTGCGGGCACATCTCCAGTGGGGGGTGTGCGGGAGGCAGCTGATCAATGTCTCTCTCTCATCAATGTTTCTGGCTCTCTGTCCCTCTCCCTTCCTCTCTGTAAAAAAAAAAATCAATAAAATATATTTTTTAAAAAATAAAAATAAAAACATAAACCATCCTTAATTGTTTTATTTTATCAAAATATGTTATAGAATCATCAATAGTAATTTTATTGGCTTTGTTTTGTGACAAAATCAGGATCTCTGGTTGGGGAAAAAAATGATGGGGGGGCAAAGATTAGGAAAATCTGAAAAGGGGAAGTGAGCAGAAAGGAAATGACAATAATACCTGTATATTCCCAAAAGCTAAAAATAAAACATTATTTTTCAAAACAATGATTATTTTATAGACTATTAAGTACCTAGTCTTGAAGAGCAAGACACAATTTCTTTCTTTTTCTTTTAAAATATATTTTTATTGCTATCAGAGAGGAAGGGAGAGGGAGAGCTAGATAGAAACATCAATGATCAGAGAGATTTATTGATCAGCTGCCTCCTAAGGATCAAGCCCACTACCCAGGATTGTGCCCTGACCGGAAATCAAACCATGACTTCCTCGTTCCTACGTTTATGGTCAACCACTGAGCCACACCGGCTGGGCAAAGACAGTTTCTTAGCAAAATTTTATAATTTACATACTCTTCAGTCTAGCTACTTTATTTCTAGGAATGTATTTCAAGAAACTTTACCTAAAGACACAAAGGTATAGGCACATGGAAATTCTTTGTAGCCTTGCTTGTAAAAGCAATGAAAGAGGAACAAATTAATCAAAATCGGAACAGTTTAAAACATCATAATATAGCCACATAATAAATATGAAATCACTGAACAGGATGAAGTACAGACAGATAATATTCATGTGAAACTATGTATATAAAATATGTAAACACATTTCATATGTATATCAACAATCATACCAATATCTATATTAGTACATATTAGTCTGAGCACTTTAAGAAAAGACATCTTCTTGGAGCACCCAGCCCTGTGCCAGGTGCAAGGATTTACAAGTAAAGTGCAGACTGGACTCAGCGCCCTTTGCCCACACAGCCAGGGATCTCCCTGGACATCAGCCCTGAGACCATTCCACCAGCTCCTGCTGGCAGAGTCCCTCCAAGCAGCGGTCTCGGTAGGATGAGCCCGTTTTTGAGAGGCAAAGGGGATACTATTAGTATCTATTAGATACTATTATTCTGCCACAAGTGATAGAAACTAGGTTTTCCCTAGGCAAGAAGGAATACGTGATTCCCCAATCTATGTGCAGTGCCACTGGGAAGAAAGCTCAAGCCCAGCTACCTCGCACGGGGTCACCAATGGGAAACTCTCTCCCTGTGGTGGGAGTAAAACAAATCAACAGGTTCACACCAGATAGAGAGGCAGGTGAGAGACACAAACAAACAAAAGAGAATGGCCAGCCTAGTGGGTTTCTCCCCTGTGGAGGGAAGGTCATGACTTCTCCTCTAGAAACCCACTGAGTTTACAAAGTTCTTCTTTGTAAAGCCAGGTGATTCACTTTACAGTTGATGTCATAGGATGAAGGACCAATTGAAGGGAGATCTGAGATTCAGAAAGATCATGGTTTAGAGTGATACTTAAGGCTCACCGATCAAGCTCTGCCTGAAGCTAATGCTACTTCTTGACGTTTCCGTTATGTGAGCAAAGAGTTTCCTTTATTGTTTACGCCACATTGAGTCATCATTTCTGATACTAAAACTCAAACATTTGAAGAGAGTGTAAGGAGCCTCTGGGACAACCTTAAGCATACCAACATCTGAATTATGGGGGTGCCAGAAGAGAGAGAGCAAGATACTCAAAACCTACTTGAAGAAATAATGACCAAAAACTTTCCCCACCTGGTGAAAGAAACAGACTTACAAGTCCAGGAAGCACACAGAACGCCCAAAAAAAAGGAACCCGAAGAGGACAACACCAAGACACATCATAATTAAAGTGCCAAGAGCAAAAGACAAAGAGAAAATATTAAAAGCAGCAAGAGAAAAGCAATTAATTACCTACAAGGGAGCACCCATACAATTGTCAGCTGATTTCTCAACAGAAACTATGCAGGTCAGACGGAAGTGGCAAGAAATATTCAAAATGATGAATAAGCAAGAACCTATAACCAAGATTACTCTACCCAGCAAAGCTATCATTCAGAATTGAAGGGCAGATAAAGAGCTTCACAGATTAAGAAAAAGCTAAAGGAGTTCATCAACACCAAACCAATATTATATGAAATGCTGAAAGACATTCTTTAAGAAGAGGAAGCAGAAGAAAAAGGTAAAGATAAAAATTATGAACAAATACATGTCTATCAACAAGTGAATCTAAAAATCAAGTGAATAAAAAATCTGACGAACAGAATAAACTGGTGCATATAATAGAATTAGGGGCATAGAAAGGGAATGGACTGACAATTCTGGGGGGAGAAGGATGGGGGTGCAGGAAGAGACTGGACAAAAATCATACACCTGTGGATAAGGACAATGTGGGGGAGGTAAGAGCAGAGGGTGGGGTGGGAACCGGGTGGAGGGGAGCTACGAGGAGAAAAAAGAGGAGCAATTCTAATAATCTGAAAAATAAAGATTTATTAAATTAAAAAAAACTCAAACCACCCTGATACAGAGCCTGAAAAATGCACTTGGCTGGGGCAGGAGGTGAGGTCGAAGTCAGTGAGGACACCGCTAGCTAGCACAACAGCTGGGGTTACCCCCATGGCCTGTTACAGATTCTTACCAAGGCCAGCTGCCCGCCGCGGTTGCATCAAAAAGGGAAATTCAAGGTGTTGGAGACTGGTTGCTTCGTGCATAAATCCGTAACACCTGTTAAGAAAGAGTTTCGCTTACTTTGAAGTTGGCTCCTCTGTTAGCAGAGAAGGGAAAAAGTTTCTAAGAGGCCGTTTCTACTCACTGCCTGCAAACCCACCGGGTTGAGAATCAGTAATCTGGAAAAGCAGAATTCTCCACTCCAAGCTAATGTTTGTATAAGCAGAAATGGGAAGATGGGAGACTAGGAAGGGGTTCATAAACAACCTGATCCTCCCCCCTTTTCTTTTAAATATTTATCTGATGAACAATCACATTCCTTGTGAAGGGATAGGTAGGATGCAGGCAGAGGCAGGCAGTGAACTGTGGTGACCTCCATGCGGTGGCACTGTTTCACCAGCAGAGGGCGGTGTGGAGATAGAAGTCAGTGAAATGGGGAGGGATGTGGCAGTGAGAGGGATGAGGAGAGCTGGAGGTGAGCTGGAGTGGCTTTCTGAAACCCAGTTCTAGGAGGGACCCTGGCTGACGGATTTTTGAATTCTAATGAACCATCCAGTAGAATTGACCAAAAACAGACCAGAAGCACTGAAAAGCTGAAAGAGAGTTGTATTGCCTCTGAAACGCTAAGGCTGGCCCCAAACAGGCTACAGCTGCACCCCAACAGTGGTTCTGGGCATTGACATCACCTCGGGAGTTTTTAAATCACCGATGCCCCACCCCTCCTAACTCTAATTATAAAGTGGTAACTTTGCAGTGAGGTCCTGGTTGGGGATTTTTTAAACTCTCCCACTGATTCTAAAGTGAACTCCATCTCCCACAGGAAATAGACCGACTCTATCAGGGGTATTCACCTCCAATAAAATACAGGATTCCCCGTTAAATTTGAATTTCAGATACACAACAAATAATTTTTGTATAAGTATGTCCCAAATATTTTATGAGACATACTTTTACTAAAAAATATCATTCAGATGCTGTTTTTATCTGCTAACTCTGGTCACTCTAGCCCCCAAGCCTCACCTCAGGTATGACTAGTAAGAACATTCTCCCAGCCCTGGCCGGGTGGCTCAGTTGGTTGGAGAGTCGTCCAGTACACCAAAAGGTTGCTGGTTCAATTCCTGGTCAGGGCACATACCCAGTTCAATCCCTGGTTGGGACATGTACAAGAGGCAACGAATAGATATTTCTCTCTCTCCCTTCTTCTCTTTTTACTGAGAGTTGAAAGGGAGGCATTATTATTGTCACAATATGGAAAAATTTTGTATTTTTCTTCTTTATACTTGACATAAGACTTTCCCAAATCATTCCAGTATTTTTAAGAGCTGCCTAATTTATTCAATCATCATCCTAGTGCATTCATGCCATCATGCATATTGCAGCACACACATTTGGACCGGTTCCCATTTTTTATTGTTATAAACTGTACCAAACATTTATACGTATAAAACTTTCTACACAAATATTGTTATTTCCCCAATGTATTTTCCGAGCTATAAACTTTCTGGGTCAGAAAAGAAGGCCATGTAAGGCTCCTAATCCATAGAGACACTCCCTATCGAACGCATGTTCATTTCCTTTCCCTCCTGTTGAACCCAGTGATGGCACATTGTAGGGCCTTGTGAAGGTCAGATGAAGGAAACAGTGATTTTTAAAAAAAGCTGACCTCATCACTCCTGTCATGCCTGTACCCCAAGCTTCCCCAATTCCATTCTGCCCATCTGGGTCTGGATCAAACACGGCTCAGGCTACTTAAGACTTTGTGACATCTTGACCTATGTCACTCCTGAGAACATAAGTCTGTGCTCTGTGGAAGGGAAAGGGCAATGGTACCGTTCATAGGTAGGTCTGTTAATGGTCTAAGGAAACAGCTAAGCTGGGTACCCTGGTGATAACAACTCCTGGCTTCCCCCTCACTGGTTAGTCATTTCCTTCGGAGCTCCAACCAATGTGATGTTATGGTTGCTTTTCACCCACGGTGTGGTTTACGTGTGACTTGTGTGCCCAGGATGCTGTAGCATCATCACAGATGTCACCCTAGATGGTCAGAAGACCTGTAGCAAGTGTCCTATCTGCCCTGTGGAAGGAATCACTCTCTGTAGATCTCTCCATGAACTTACAGCTGACACTAACATCACCTCACCTCCTCTCACTGTCCAAAATATTTCCACACAATCTGCCCCAACAAGTGAGCAACTGAGCTATTCTTGTGTCCCCGGAACCTCCATGGGACCGAGGTACCTCAGCAGGTGCACCCCGTGACATGACACCATCCCCAGCCTCCTGGTCCTCACCGTCTGGAGTTGCCTATAAATCGGCAGGCCGTGGGTTGGGACACGGAGTGGAGGTAGGCAGCAGCGAGTGTCCAGTCCCACCTCGGCTTCGCCCACATTCCTCTGCCTGCCCAATATCGCTGAGGTTCCAAAGGTAGCTTCTGTTAACATCTCCTCAGCACGGCCCTCAGTTCACAAGTCTTATCTGTACCACAAGATTCTCTCAACCCTCATCCTTGCTTCCTTTTAGAGCTCTGGGATGTCTGAACCATATCATTTGCGTCCTATGGCTTGAGATTCCCTAAGTAAAAGCAAAGAACTTCACGGAAGGTTTCAAAATATTCCGGGCTGTTTCCCAATGACTTTTATGTGTCCTCACCTCTGGACATGGAAGACAGAAGAGGGCAAATGCCAGGTCCCGCTGGTTCCTACAAGGAGTCAAATGGCAGGTTCCCCTCAGACCCTCCCTTTGAGTGACTTTCAGAAGCATCTGTGGACCAGAGGAAGTTCCCCCAAAGAGATGGAACAAGGGCCAACGGTGTCAATAGCTATATTCCCTGAAGAAGGAGCAAGATCAAGGGCAGAGATTTCAAAACAAAAATTCAAAGTAAAGAAGAAAGGCTTGGCTTTCTTAGTTCCCTTTGTGCCCTACTCTGAGGCCCTGAGCAGTGACCTCAACTTTCTGCTGGTCCCTCAGGGGGTGGAAGAAGTTGAGTTGGCTTTTCTCGGGCTGATTTCCACTTCCTCACGGTTAGGGCACACACCACACTGCCTCGCTTACTTCTCTCCTGACCTGTCATAAAAGTGTTCCTACCTTTGTGCAATGTGAGTATTTCCTACCTTTGTGCTAAAAGCCAGTGTTCCTACCTTTGTGCAATGTGAGTATTTCCCTCCTTCCTGGAGAGAAACAGGGCTTGTGGAAGAGAGATAAGCCATGAGACATGAGGTGTGGAGAAGATAGTCATAGATAGGGGGCTTCATTTCTTTCTGGCTTTTTTCTCTTCCCAGGATTTTTTGAAATAAAATTGCATATAAAATTTTGCATCTTGACTGTTAATATTTAATATTAACAATCAAGTATTGTCATGTCATTCTGTTTAAGAGGCTGACTACTGGTCCATCAGTGGGTTAACTTTATCATTCCAACACTGTAAAATGTGTAGTTTGCTGACAATTATTTGATCATAAACTGCACCAAACATCGTCCCTAATATGCTCCACATTTGTGAGGTCATTTCCATAGGGTTGATTATGAGAAATAGAGTTTCCAGTTCAAAGAATATGGAGATTTTTAAGACCGCTGACCACATCCAGTGTTATATCTAGACATCATTGTACGTATACACTGAGTGGCTAGATTATTATGATCTCTGAATGCATAATAATCTGGCAACTCAGTGTACTTCTCTTAAGTACCTCATTTACTTGATATCAAAAATACTATAACTCATGCACCTGATCAGTTTTGCACTGGCTGATAGAAAACTCAGGGCAAATAGGTGGTTGATCTCCAGCAAAAGTCTAGACTACTTTTGGTACCCATTTGAGATACAAATACACTGAGTGGCCAGATTATTAGGCGTTCGGAGGTCATAATATTCTGGCCACTCAGTGTATGGTGAATATTTGATAAATAGACAATTACTGGAAGGTTCTTACTTTAGGATGTCAATTCTCTGTATTTCCATCTACAGTGTGGCTCCCTTGGCTTATGCTGCCTGAGACTCGGTGGCATTATTATTTGCTCACATTTAAATGGACAGCACAATTGTGGAAGTGCACCGGAGCACTGCTCTATGCAAAGAGGCCGTGACCCCGCACTTCAGAGAGATCTGTCACGTGAAAAGGAAACAGCTAAGCATGATCCCTGGGTGGTGCCAATTCCTGGTCACCCATCTGGAGAAACAGCTTCCTCATAAGCATCCCAATCACCATTCTTGTGTGTACCCTCAGGCAACCCCGTTGTACAACCCATGTGATACCACTATACGTAACATTTCTTGCTTCGGCACCTCCAATCCCTATGTTCCCACTGCCCTGGGCTGCCTATAAAAGGAGGGAAGATAGTGCGGATCCCAGACGGAGGCCAGCAGTAGTGATTTCCAAAGCTCTGTCTCGGTTCTGCCTACACTCCGCTGCCTGCCCAGCATCATGAAGTTCCTTGAAGCTACCGTCCTGGTCATCCTCTGCACCAGGGTCCTCTTCTCCTATGAGGAAGGTGAGTTTGCTGTCCACTTTTCTTTAACAACAGTTGCTCCCCACCCTCTGGCCAGAAGTCAGACCACATCTTCCACGTCTTCTGGCCTGAGAACCCCCAGGTGAAATTAGAGAACTTCGAATGGGGTTCCAAAATAACACTGTTGTTTTCTTCAAGAGGGTTCAAATGGAGTCTATTGATCTGGGAGGCAGGATTTTATATTACTTTTTGGGTGCGATCACTGAAGTTTCATTTATTGGGTTATTAGCAGGAGGTAGAATCTACGTCTATGTAGATCCTACGGGTGCTGGTAAGTTTTAGAATCAGCTCAGTTATTCCCAAGAGTTGTCAGAATTGTCCCTACTTTCACTCAACTATTTTACGACTTCATGGATTAGAATAGAAATTTCCCCAAAAAAGATTTAGGAAAAGAGAGTAGAATTTGGTTCCCTATACAGTAAGTTTTAGAGACCAAAAAGAAGAGACAAACCAAAGACAAGACTAAGGAAATGAAAACAAAAAAAGCCAAATTATATCCAGTTTCCCTTTCCCCCAAGCCTCATGGCTGAGCTGTCTATTTCTTCCTGAACCTCTCAGAACTCCTGAGCAACTCCTTGTTTCCCCACAGAACGCACTTACGTCGCACCCACCTGCTGCATGACCTACACATCCCGGCAGATCCCCCGCAAATTTGTGGTGGCCTATTTTAAGACGAGTGGCCAGTGCTCTCAAAATGGTGTTGTGTAAGTGTCAGTCCCTGTGCCCATCCCTGGGAGGACAGAGAACATAGGAGTCTGAGTGGGGAGGGAAAGTGGATATAACCTGGCTTTTTGGAGGAGGCATCCTGAGAAAGCCCCGCCCTCTGGGGGGGCCTTCAGTGCATGTAAGACAAAGAGAGAGACCCCTGGGGCTGCTCCCTGAGGTGAAATGGGGCCTTCCGGGAGCCAGGGAAGCTCTGCCCAAAAGTAGAGGGGAGAGAGGGGGGAAAGAGACAACAGAAAAGTGGTGGCTTTGGATTATTTCCATAAATCACTCAGAGAAAGACCACAAGTCCCTGAGGGTTGGGGGATGATTCCTTGATTAGGATGGACTAGCCCTGAGCTGCCCACAGGGATGAAGATAGAGAGTCCACAGGTGGTCAGGCATGTCCGTACTCATCTTCTAATAACACTTCTGCCTCCCCTACAGCTTCCTCACCAAAAAGCTCCGGCATATCTGTGCCAATCCCAGCGACGCCTGGGTTCAGGAATACATCAACAACCTGAAGGAGGTTCCCCAAGAGTTCCAGGGGGTCAGTTCCCCAATGGGCAGCAGGGATGCTGACTAGGGGAAGGTCCCTGCAGCTCCAGAAGTTCCCTGTCCTCCGAGTCCTTCCTCCCTCCGCTAACCACATTCTGAAAGCTTTCTTTAATTTAGTAAGGTCTGTAAATACTATAAATGGTTTTATTCTTTTGATGCTTGTTTTTTAATGATTTCTCTGAGAAATCATCCTAACACCCTCTCATCCCCAAATCCTTTCCCAGTCAGTCATATAGTGGTTGTCTCACGTTCAGGATGATGGTGAATGATTGTGCTCCCGTCTCTGGGAAGGCAATGGACCAAACCTACCAACAGATGCTTACTGAGTGTGTACCAGCCCTTTGCTCTGTTAAAATTGCCAGAATAATAAAGATTATTTTTGGTTTTCTTTAGTAAATATTGGACTTCTGGTTATTCTTTTGTTTTTTATTTTCCCTGATAAATCCGTTTCATTGGTTGGAAGGAAAGAGCTAGGATGATTCGGGGCATCTAAGGGAAGGAGAGAGAAAGAATAAGTGCTGTTCCAACAACACCAGGCTTTGTGCCTATGAAATGATGCTCCTGCACTGACGCAGCAGCCAAGTATTAAAAAACAAGTGCAAACTTATATGCATGAGGGAAATCCACCATTTAAACAAACACCAAAGCAAATTATCCTAGCACTCGTATATATGCACTTCCATAAATTCAGCTTTCTTAAGAATGAAGACTAGGCCCTTAATCCTCATTTAGCTTCCAAACTGTGCCAACCCCAGTGTTGCCTGGGTCCAGGAGTTCATCGGGAACCCAGAGTTATTCTATTCACATAATATTATGGAAAAGGTGAAACGTGAGGAAAGAAATCTAATCAATGGTTGTAAAGAACTGGGGGGGGGGGGGAAGGGAGGTGCTGACTGAAAAGGGAGAACAAGGGCACTTTTTTTTTTTTTAGACAGATGAAAATAACCTAAATTTTCACTGTGTTGATGGTCAAAACTCATCAAACTATACTTACCTCCCTCCTACTGTCCTGAATTGCTCCCTCCACATCTAATTAAGTAATAAATTTGAGAAGCATTAATATTAGAGAGGGTGTGGGACAAAGGACACACACAGTCTGCTGCTGGGAGTGTGAATTGGTCCCGTTGCTTTGGAAGACTGCAGAGTAGAGGTGAGCACAGCTAACCTTTTCCTCCATACATCCTACAGACACTGATCACATGTACACCAGGAACCGTGCATAAGAATGCTCATAGCAAGCATAAAAGGCGGCACTTAAAAATAAACTGTGGTGTAGTCATACACTGAAATATCAGCAGGAGTGAAAGCAAGCATACTACAGCTACACACAGTAACACAGGTGAATCCCATACACATATTGTTAAAAGAGAAAAAATAAAACTATGGAAGAATACACATAATAATGGTTATATATATTATATAATAAAAGCTCAATATGCTAAGTATCTGGTCGACCAGTGGGCTTTTCAACCAATCAAAGCATAATATGTTAAGGCCACTCAACTGCACTGACCATCAGGGGACTGATAAGTTACCTTGTTGCTGGGGTCCGGTCGATCAGGACTGAGCGAGATGGACCGGGCATTCCCTGGAGCCTTCGCATGGCCCCTTCCTGCCTGGCTAACCTCCTGTGTCCCTCCCTGGCCCTGACTATGCACCAGTGGGGTCCCTCAGCCTGGCCTGAACCCTCTGGCAACCTGGGACCCCTCGAGCGATGTCGGAGAGCCGGTTCCAGCCCAATCCCATAGTCCAGGCTTCTAGTATATACATATATTTTTCAAAAACACAAAACTAAAAATACAGTTTAAGATTCAGCTATACATTAGAGGCCTAGTACATGACATTTGTGCACTGAAGGTTGGGGGAGGGGAGGGTCCCCTAAGCCTGGCCTGAACTCTCTCACAGTCTGGGACCCCTCAGGGAGCGGGCCTAACCCAACAGTAGGACATCCCCCTAGGCATTCTTAGTGCTGCTGCAGAGGCGGAAGAGGGCTCCCGCCATTGCTGTGTTCACCAGCTGCAGCCATGAGCCCAGCTTCTGGCTGAGCAGCACTCCTCCTGTGGGAGCACACTGACCACCAGCATTGAGCATCTGCCACCTGGTGGTCAGTGCATGTCATAGCAACCAGTTTTTCCACCATTCGGTCTATTTGCATATTGTCCTTTTATTATATAGGATACAGTTAAACAAAAAATGGTATCATACTAAATATTCTTTTCTATTACCTGATTTTTATAGTCTTATACTTAATACTCAGTAGACATAAAATGTGGTTTGAGAATAAAGAGTAACATGACAGACATCCCTATGCCCTCCACCCCACGTGTCCCTCTACAATATGTCCCCTTTCCCTCCTCCCTCTGAGCGATCTCTCTCCCAAATGTTGTTTACACTACACTCTTGCTTTCCTTCTAGTGTATAGTTGAATTTTAAAGTGTATTTTTATCTTTGTGTTGTAGAATATTAAAGACAAGCAACCAGCTTACCCAAAAAAGGAGGGGGAAAGAAGACAGAGTCTATAATCTTAAGAGTGGTCAGATTCTCTACCTTTGCAATTCTTGGTAAGAAACCCTTCGCTGGCACTTTAAAAAGGAAGTGTCCAGGCCTAGCTGGTTTGGCTCCGTGGCTAGAGCTTCAGCCTGTGAACTGAAGGGTCCCAGGTGTGATTCTGGTTAAGGACACACGCCTAGGCTGAGGGCTCGATCCCCAGTGGGGGATGTGCAGAAGGTAGCCAACCAGTAATTCCCCCTCTCATCATTGATGTTTCTCTCTCTCTCTCCCTCTCCCTTCCACTCTGAAATCAATTTTAAAAATATATTTTTTAAAAAAGGAAGTGTCCACTGCAAGTCAGCATGGGTACAAGCTAGGGCAAGTCAGGCTGGAGAGACCCACTTCCCTCTCTGGCAGCACAAACATCGGAGGAAGGGTGGGCTGGAAAGAGCTATCAACAGACTATCTGATCTTTAGCTCTTAACTACAGTACCCTGGGATCACTCAGGAAAAGATTAATTTAGGAAACTGTGCAATCTTTTGTGAACCAGCATCATTGTTGTAGGTGCCAGAGGACAAAAACAAAAGCAAAATTTGAACCTTCATCTTCCCCAAGTCCCCCTCCCCCACTCCAGCCTTCTTCTTTGAATTGGGGAAGTAGAGCAAGACCAAAGCTCAGAAGGAGGATGCCTGTTGCCTACAAAAGACCAAAGCTTGGAAGACCGATGCTCAGTGTCATCAGTAACTTAGACTGAGTCATCTTCTTCCACCCTCCTGTCCATGTGTGTCTCCCGCATCCCCACATCTGATGGCCTGCTAGCCTGTGGGGCCCCCCTGCCCTCCTGTACACACACAGTAGCCCAGAGTCTGCAGGGAGGAGAAAGACAGCCATCAGAGGCATCCATCCAGGTATCCATTTCTCTCCCTACTCGCTCTTAACTTGTTGGGAGGAAAGGCAGCTCAGCCTCTCTCTGTTCACCTCGAGAGGAAGAGTATAAGATGAAAGGAATCCATGGACTTTTCTTTTTTGTTTTTCTTTAAAACAACTGACAAGCCGAAACCGGTTTGGCTCAGTGGATAGAGTGTCAGCCTGCCGAATGAAAGGTCCCAGGTTCGATTCCGCTCAAGGGCATGTACCTTGGTTGTGGGCACATCCCCAGTGGAGGGCGTGCAAGAGGCAGCTGATTGATGTTTCTCTCTCATCGATGTTTCTAACTCTCTATCCCTCTCCCTTCATCTCTGTAAAAAATAAATAAAATGTATTTTTTTTTAAAAGTAACTGACAAGAGTTCGTGTTAAATCCACCCACCTACTGTGTAGGATATAGCTACCCAGGGTTCCACTGGTAAGAAACCCTTTGTTGGCACTTTAAAAAGGAAGTGTCCAGGCCTAGCTGGTTTGGCTCCGGGGATAGAGCCACACTGGCTTGCTTTGTGGCTACCCTGCAGTGCCCATGTGAGTGAGATAGTGAAATGGGATGCAAACCATTGCCACCAGTCTCAAAAAATCTGGACAATGGACCCCTTCTCTAATCACTCTGACCCTCGCTCCGTGTGTCTGCTGCCGTATCTAAGATGTTAGAACCGAGGGGGTGTGGGTGGTCCAGAAAGGCTGCCTGGGTCAGCACTTGGAAACAGCACCTTGACTGGGGGCGTCTGCCCCGTACTGGGCAGAACTCACTTCTCCCTCCTCTGGGGAGAGGAAAACCAGCTTCTGCACAGAGCTTCCGGCCCTTGGGTACCCAGCAGAGAGAAGCTGACCCAAAGCCAGCCAGGCTATCTGCTCAGCCACCTCCTGGGGCTACATAGGAGCCGCACGTAAGCCTGGGCTGGGAGAGAGAAACCACAAAGGATCAAGCCGGCTTCCTGGCTTAGACAGGGTTTTACAATATCTGAATTGGTTGCCAACCTTTAAAAAATTGGAGACATTAAAAGATCTATACTGTCTATTTATTTTGCAAATATGGAAGGCCAAGCAGACCTGTGCCTGAGTTTCCACACAAGATAACCTTTGACTGGAACTAAGGTGGTGAGCGCTGTCCCTTTAGACAGGGGTACACGCCCCAGGTCCCAGGAGGACCCACTGCCGGGCCACACCCAGCCGCTGTTGGCCTGGCCTGAGGGGGCATATGAGTCTCAGGCCCTGCTGTCGCCCTCTCTCCTTCCCCTGTCAGATCTGTCCACTTGTGGACATGGCTCAGAGCTGCTCCTGACAGATAGGAATGAATGCCTGTGGGACACAAACAAGGGAGCAGCAGGCAACTCTGAGAGAGGCCTGACCTCTGGCTCAAGGCCTGTCCACCCTAAACAGGCGAGGTTGCCTCTCTGCAGGGGGCTGATGTGCCAGAGTAGGGGGGAAGGGAGAGCGGGAAGTGGGGAGAAAGTGACACAGCCGGGAGTCCCAAGGGGGTGGGCGATTTCCTGAATCTCAACTCTCCTGATTTGAATTTCAACCAAATTCAGAGACAGGAAAATGCTGGGTCCTGGGCCTCGCACAGGACATCCCTGCTGGTCCAGGAATGAGAGCTATTTACCAGGAATTCTGACTGCAACCACCCAGAGAGCTCCTGGAAGCTTTCCCGTAGCCCCATTAGCATTGCATGACCTCTCCTCTGCAGAGGGGGTCACTCATCCTTTCCTGGAGCGGTGCTGCGAGGAACAGAGATGAGTCAGGAAGCAAGCCCCTGCCAGGCCTAGAGGCTTAGTGAGTGGAATCTCCTTTCTCTACAGGGAACAGCAAGACAAAATGGAGAAGTAATTGGCCTGACAGTCAGAAAGATACAGGTTTAAACTGAATTCACTCAACAAATACACATCAAAAGCCTGCTCTGTGCCTCCATTCCGTCAGCATGCGTACGTAACGCAGTGGTGGGCAGGAACAGACACTTCAGCTCCCAGGGACACCCAGCTGTGGCCTGCCGTGCCTCAGTTAGGCCTCCGCTGCTGACATAGGGGTAATAAGGCCTTTATTGCACAAAACAAGCATCTCATCTAATAAAAGGGAAATATGCAAATTAACCATCCCTCTGTCACCAAGATGGCGGCACCCACAGCCACCAGATAGCAGCACCCAGTCCTCTCAGCCCCGCCGGAGTCCCCCAGTCCCCGGGGAGGGGGAGGGCGGGGCTGGCTGCTGAGAGCGGGCAGCGTGAGTGGCCTGGCAGAATGCTTGCTTCACTGCTGCAGATATGAGGCAAGTGTCCCGCACCCAGCCACCCATGAGCCTCTAGGCAGCGGGCACCGGGCAGCCAGGCCCCGCAGAGAGCTACTGGTGCCCTGATCCGTACACAGGGCTCCTAGTGGGTGTATAAGTCAGAATGCACAGTGCACAGTGCAGTCCTATCAATGCTATCTGCCACGTTAAGGACCCAGGTTCAGAAAGGCTGAGTGTTCTGCCTGCAGTCACACAGCTTTCCCAAACAGAAACAAGGACAAGTCTAGCATTCCTGCTCCCCAGGCCAGGCTCTGCTCCTCTGAGCACAGCCACCCCCACCTCCCAGCATCCCCCTGAGACTTGTGAGGGAGCAGTGCCCAACCTGGGCATCCACTAAGTAGTTCCCTTGGGAATTCTTTCCCAGCCTTCCTTAGAAAATGTATATGTTTTTCCAAATCCCAAGAAAATTCAGTTGAGAAACTGAGAAAAAGTTATAATTCTTAAAAAAAAAAAAAAAATATATATATATATATATATATATATATATTATTGATTTTCCACAGAGAGGAAGGGAGAGGGATAAAGAGTTAGAAACATCGATGAGATAGAAACATCGATCAGCCACCTCCTGCACACTCCCCACTGGGGATGTGCCCGCAACCAAGGTACATGCCCTTGACCGGAATCGAACCTGGGACCTTTTAATCTCTATCCACTGAGCCAAATCGGTTTCGGCAAGAAAAAGTGTTAGAATTCTCCTGAAGGAATTGAGGTTTAACCATCAACACAGAGATGATAGTGTTCAAGTAACCCATGGACATCAAGAGCGAGAGCCGCACACACGGGACACGTGAAGTTCAAAGTGAAGACTGGCCTTTTGGGGAGTCAGGACAGGGGCCTGTGGGAGAGCAGTGCTCACGGCCCATCAGCCTCAGCCCTGGCCACGGGACAAGTGTGAGCTTCGGGCCCCTTATTCTGCTAAACAAATATGAGCGAGTTTGTGTTTACAGCACATTTCACACCAAATCACGTGAGTGATGTTTCAAGGAAGTTTTGGAAGCAAACTCAGTCCTTAAACCGGCGATTTCAATTTGCTAGATGTGAATAGCATGTTATCTGAACCATAACATTCACTGACATTGTCTGAGTAATTGCTATAGGCTATAGCTCTTCAGAAATGATTCAACAGAAGAAATTCTGAGAGAAAATAGGTAAATGTCACAGAATCCTGGGAGGTGAAACCAGAAACATTCGCTAAAATCTCAATTAGCAAAAGCACTGGTAGCTGGAACGGGAAACCACAGTCAGAACAAGCAGACATCTCGGTCTTGAGGTGCACTCCTTCCCCGCTGGGCAGGTTCCAGAAATCGGAGGACCCTGGCAGCTCAAGGCCACTGCCATTCAGGTGTGGCTCCTCCCCTTAGTTACAGGGACAGGGAAGGGGTGCTCCCTGGTTCTGAGAGAAGCTGAGCAGATCCTGGGTGTCCTGTGAATGAGGAACTACAACTGCAGTGATGGTGCTCCTTCCTCAGGAAATAGAACCCCCATTCTCTAAGCTGCTCAAGCTGCAGACAGGAAGTCATCCTGAAGACCTCTCTCCCTCCTCTCCCATTCCCTCCCCCACCTCCCATCCAGTCCATCAACAAATCCTATCAGCTCTGCCAGAATCTCTCTCAAATCCACCTGCTTCAGCTCTTCCACCGCCACCCGAGTCCAGCTATCATCTCATGGCCTCACGATGTGCCTTAGAACTGAGCGAGGGTTTGGCAGGAACACAGAATCCAATCAGGTGTCAGGAAGACCATGAAAATTCAGAGTTCAAGCATGCAGAAAGAATGTACAGGTCTTGTAACATGGAAACCCACACGTGAAACCTGTATGTTCATGTTGACCGATGTAACCCCAATCAATTTAATAACAGATTTTAAAAATATGCAGAAAGAAACTACAGAAGGCAGTCAGTCATAACTCCAGGAGAAAAGGCAACATTTCATCTACACAGATCAGGAACAGAAGAATTATAGAAACATCTGACAGACTGATGGAGGGGGGAAGGTAATGTTTAGCTAAATGTCCTAAACAGCTCAAGAAATGAAAAAATTCTACCCTAGCCAGGAGGAATGTGTGCTACATTCTCAGGGAAGGTTCTGGCTTCTGTCCACACAGAAGGATCATTCCAGCCCTAGTTGGTTTGGCTAAGTGGACAGAGTGTCGGCCTGCTGACCGAAGGGTCCCAGGTTCAGTTCTGGTCAAGAGCACGTGCCTGGGTTGTGGGCTCAATCCCCAGTGTGGGGCGTGCAGGAGGCAGCCCATCAATGATTCCCTCTCATCATTGATATTTCTCTCTCTCTTCTTCTCCCTTCCTCTCTGAAGTCAATAAAAATAACCATTCGAGGGTATAATTAGAACATAGAAGACACCAACCCTTTTTAAAAGAAGTGAACTTCCCGCCTCCTGTGGCCACTGTGACTCTCAAGTTAGAGCTCCAAGTCCCCAGTCACAGTGGAGAGGAAGCACCCTTGGAGCCCACAGGCCCGCATCTCAAGTCCCCTTTGACCAATCAGCAACCCCTGCTGCTGGGCTGGTGGGGGCCATACATACCAGGCCCAGCTAATCTCCATTTGTTTAAAATAATAACACTGCCTCCTAATGGGGAAGCTGCAGACAGAACACGATTAAACAAACAGATATGTCATGCATGGACTACTAATACACGCGAAAATTAGGAATAAGTTGGTAATCATCTATGTGATTTGCGATTCAAAGCATTTATAATGTACTTTTAATACGGCATATTAGAGTACACACCAGATTATCCTTGTGATTTCAATATAAAATATGTAATTAAATAATTTATTTTATACTTGTGATTTTGAGTTGAAAGATATCAGAGGATTTGGCTAAGTTAACAGAATACTGGAGTGTTTAACACTACCTGAGTTTGTTTTTTTATTTTTAAATATGGAATGCTTCATAAATTTATGTCTCATCCTTGCACAGAGACCATGCTGATCTCTGTATCGTTCCAATTTTAGTATATGTGCTGCCAAAGCGAACACCTGTTTTATGAGTCTGCACACCCCACACTGGACATGTAGGATATGGTAGGGTTGCCGACGAAGGAGGATTGCACAAGGCCAAAGAGGGTAAAGGGTTATAAATGTATTAGGTCGTCTGGAAAACCAGATGGGCTGAGCCTCAGATACTACTATATGCATCAGCCCCCAGGGACAGGGAGTCAGAGATTTTAAAGGACTGTAGGTGGGATATTTTCGGGTGGAGAGTTCTCTGGGAGGGGCCCCGAGGGGAAGGATAATGGTCTTAGCAAGTGGCACATGGTCTTCGCAAAAGGGATTGTCGGTTGTGAAGTGGTCAAAAGGTCAGCTTGTAGGGAATTCAATTATTTGATCTGACCTAACAATAGCTTTCAAATTTCAGCGTGTTACTGAAAAACACAGCTTAAACGGTCTACACAAATTTAATCAGCAAAGTTGTAAGTGGGACTGACTGCTTAAGGGCGGTCTGTGTCACTTGATTAAGCATTAATCAAGGACCTTTTACGTTTTGTCAGCTTCATAAACAGGGCAACGTGGGTAAAGCAAAAGGCTTATAGGAAATTAACTTTTACATGGATGTTCCTACTGAACAATATTCACTTGAGAGTCAACAGCACTGCAAAGAGCTCCCTACACACGAACTTTACCTGCAGACGTGGAAAATCTCACACGGGGAGAAGTCCTCCTCCCCTCTCCCCGTGAGGACAACATACTCCACGTGACCTTTTCTCTTCCATTCTCCCCCACCCCCTCCATTCTTCACTTGAAAATCTCCCAAGAGCTTCCCATCACACCTAGAATGAATTTCAAAACCCTTATAACAGGTCCTGCCAGAGGCCCCAGAGCTGGGCCCTTCCTGTGTCCTGAGGTTTATCCTGCCCCACCCTCTGCCCCTGATTGGACTGTGTTACTTTAAAGAGTTCCAGCCACACTGATCGGACTGTGTTACTTCAAAGGCACTCTCCTCATTTTTGCCTCAGGTCTCTTCCCTCTCCTAGAATTTATTTTTATTTTCTTTTTCTTTTATAGATTTCAGAGAGGAAGGGAAAGGGAGAGAGAGAAACACCCCCCCCCCTCCACTGTGGGAGGGAGAAGGGTAATGCAGGGGGCAGCTGAGCAATGATTCTCTCTCTCACTGATGTTTCTCTCTCTCTCCCTCTCCCTCTCCCTGAAATAAAAAAATATATTCTTTTTAAAAAAAGAAGTGGAGTTAGGATATAAGCTAGTTATTTGCATCAACATGTAAATAGATTTTTAAAAATGGGGAATACACATACAATGGAATATTATTCATTATTCTGACCTTTAAAAGGTCCTGAATTCTGACACATGCCACAACATGGATGAACAACGAAGAGAGGTCTATACCCTACATTATGATAAAGAGATAAGCCAGTAACAAAAGGATAGGCACTGTATGATTCCGTTAACATGAAGTACTTAAAGCGGGCAAACTCAGAGCCTGAAGTAGAATTTGGAGGGGTTGGAGAGTTACTGTTGAGTCCAGAGTTTCAGTTTTGCCGGATGAAAGGAGTGCCATGGATGGGCTGTGGCTCTGGTGGTGCAGCATGTGAATGGCCTAAGTGTACGGCTGAAAATGGTTAAAATTTGACCAGTTTTGCCTAAAGTACACCTTCTGCTCTTCCTCCGAACGTAATCGCACGTGACTGTTCTTCTAGCTTTGATCACACTCCCCTTTACCCGATGACTCTGGCCTAAGCTCCTCCATAGTCCCTGCCAGCTGTTTCCCCTTCACGCACAGAACAAAGGAGCGCAGGGGGCGGCAAAAGTGGGTTTACAGCTGTGGGCACTCAAAACACAGATTTCACTCCTGTATTACTGTTTGTTATTGAATTATTTCCCTACAAACAACTGTAAACCTGCTTTTGCCTCACCCTTTATATATTTAGCGGGTCTGGGTCACTGTGTGCATAGGGTCCAAGAAAAAAAAACAGGTTAAAATTGTAAATTTTTATATTACATATACTTTACCCAAAATATTTTTTTAAAAGGTAACATGTACCTGCAAATAACTGGACATTTTATTCCAGGCAGAGTCCGGGGAACACATATAACCAAACAGTGATGTCACTGCAGCAAATACCATGTTCACGCCCATGGGATAAAGGCAGTAAAGGCCTCACGTCACTTTGGTGGCAAACTTTTGCGCCAGAAGTTACAGTGGGAGAATTTGCTGCCAAACCAAACCTGTTAATGCTCAGTATGGGCACGTTGTCTACTGATCTTTAAGCGATTTTCTACCAACCTTCAGTCCCTATTATTTCTGGGTTCTTTTACCATTTCATTGTCCTTCTAGTCTATATATATATTTTTTTTTTAATTGATTTTTACAGAGAGGAAGGGAAAAGGATAGAGAATTAGAAACATCGATGAGAGAGAGACATCGGTCAGCCGCCTCCTGCACGCCCCCCACTGGGGAGGTGCCCCAAGCAAGGTCCATGCCCTTGAGCGGAATCGAACCTGGGACCTTTCAGTCCGCAGGCCGACGCTCTATCCACTGAGCCAAACCAGTCTCGGCCCCTTCTAGTCCTTTTTAAAATATATGCTTTTTATTAATTTCAGAGAGGAAGGGAGAGGGGGCGCAAAACTGCCCTTCTCTGGAGGATTTTCTCAATACACTGAGATTCTGCCTCCCAGCAATTGTCAGTTTGGCTCAAACTCACAAAAACTCTCTATAGGTTTGCGTGTTTCTTACACTGACGTCACCCCAAGTGAGCGCAAAAAGAGGGGGAGGGGAGGGAAGGGAAGGGGGACAGACAACCTGTCAAAATCCTCCAGTCCCGTTTAAGGTGCAGATGTATAATACAAATTTGAGCTGAAACCGGTTTGGCTCAGTGGATGGAGCGTCCGTCTGCGGACTGAGGGGTCCCGGGTTCGATTCCAGTCAAGGGCACGTGCCTTGGTTGCTGGCACATCCCCAGTAGGGGGCGTGCAGGAGGCGGCTGATCAATGTCTTTCTCATCCATGTTTCTAACTCTCTCCCTTCCTCTGTAAAAAAATCAATAAAATGTTTGTTTGTTTTTTAACCTGAAAGAAACCACATTGGAAATGCAGGGGGGTCTGCAAAACGAGCTTTTTCATCCCCCAAACCCACCCGACAGCAGGGGAGAAGGACGGGCGCGCTGCCTACCTGAGCCCCAGCCCGGTCCCGCGCCACGGACGCCGCCTGGGCAGGTTTTGGAGGGGAAACACCCAGCAGCGCAATCTCCGCTTTGACCAAGGCGCCTCTTCCCTCCATCAGCCCCGGGTTGGGTCACCTGGTGGGCCCAGTGTGTCCCTCTGTGGGGGGAGTGGGGTGGGGAGGTCAGAGGAGGCGGGGAAGGAGCCACTGGGCGGCTGGGTGTGGCTCCCGGAGCCGCTTTCCCTGCAGTGGGTGGCGGTGCCCGCGTCTCCCACCGCCTCGGAATGAGGGGCGGCCCCCCATCTGCGAGGCTGCTCCTCCGCCGGGAGAACCTCTGGTGGGTCCAGCGGGCTGCTGGGCGGCCCATGGCCCTTGAGGGGGGCCGAGGCGGAAGAAGGGAGAGCCGAGGGGACGCATCCCTGGTGTGGTGGGGGCGCATACGGTCAGGTGCAGAGAGGGGGCACGTGCGCGGCGGCGGCACCACGTGCGCGGCGGCGGCACCACGTGCGCGGCGGCGGCACCACGTGCGCGGCGGCGGCACCACGTGCGCGGCGGCGGCACCACGTGCGCGGCGGCGGCACCACGTGCGCGGCGGCGGCACCACGTGCGCGGCGGCGGCACCACGTGCGCGGCGGCGGCACCACGTGCGCGGCGGC
>PVJN01004033.1:0-13873 GCA_004026805.1 Lasiurus borealis | reverse complement strand
ACGTCACGTGGCAAAGGGCGCACCACGTGCCGCCACCAATGGGAAGTCACGTGGTCGTGACAAAATTCAGACCAGCGCCTGGCCGGTCTGCCGGGTCCTCTCCCGGAGCTGCCCTCGCTCAGTGGGCTCCTCTCCCCGTTTGCTCTGGGCTCCAGCCTCTCCTTTCTCCATGGCGGTGTCCCGCTCTGCGGTGGAAACCACCTCTTGCTACTCCCTCGGAAGCCTTAGCAGGAGGCCTGCCCCAGAAAACAGTTTCCTGGGCTTATTTTTGTGACTTGAATGGTAAACTCGGGTTAAGAGGAGGTTCCCTCTATGTTTCTTAAGTGACTCGGGCTTGTTTACATCGCGATCATTTGAAAAGGGGGGTTTAGTGAATGACAATAAGGTTGATTCAGTGTCTTCCAGATTTCCCTCCCAGAAACAGGGCGGTACTGTATGGAACTGGGTGCTCCCCTAACATCACTTTCTCTTTAAAAGCCCAGCTGCTCCCCCCGAAGGCTGATGACCTCTCTCCGTTTCTGTCGGGGATGCCCGCTCTGGCGCAATAGTCCGCTCAGTGTTGGTGTCCTCGGCCTGGCAGCCCCTTCATGAACGGTCCTTCTGTCAGTAGCTCTTCATCTGTCAAAAAAGAAGAGGCCACTTTTGATAATGAAAGACTCATGGGAAAGCTCTTTGTTCGTCTACAGCAGTGGTTCTCAACTTTCCTAAGGCCGCGACCCTTTAATACACTTCCTCATGTGGTGGTGACCCCCAACCATAAAATTATTTTCGTTGCTACTTCATCACTGTCATTTTGCTACTGTTATGAATCGTATCTGTGTTTTCCAATGGTCTTAGGCGACCCCTGTGAAAGGTCACGACCCACAGGTTGAGAACCACTGGTCTACAGCCGTACATCCCAGTCAGATAAATTGGGAATCACCAAATAATGTGAGTGCCATTTAGAGAGGAGAAAAATAAACCCTAACTGAAGCCTATAATTGTCAACACAACAAAAGGAGAAAAGGCGTTCTTTTAAAAAAACGTAGTTAGTTACTGAGAACATTCCACAGTGTGAAGTACAATAACTCTATTTAGGAGTATTCCATTGGTCCCCAAGGGTCAGTTTTGGGTTACTAAAGAAATGCCAAGTCTGGACGACCCACTCAGAACCTGAAGCCCTACTGTGACTCCCCACATCCCGTTCCCCATCCTGTGTTGCCTGAGATGCAGAGGGAGCCAGAGGCTTCCTCTCTCCCCTCTTCAGGGAGCTCCTGTCCGTGCTACCAGCGCAGATGACCACGATCAATGCCCAGTGCCAACAGGTCCTCATCTGGACACGCCTTCTCCACTTACCCACCAATTCCTTAGCTTGGTCCCTGCTCCCACATACCCCACCCCCATAACAGAAGGCTCTTTACAGGAAAAAAACACTCTGTCCACTCTTACTCTTCGCTTAAATTTAGGCAGGCATCTGGGGTATACCAGTATGGAATAAAAACTTAGGATCCTAAAACACAGAAGGGGAAAGGCAATTTTAGTCAGATGCCTACTTTGTTTTCGTTCCATGTCATTTCTTATATTTTCAGCTTCACTTGGGGAACCATCCAGAGCTTCTGACGTATTGCTGGTGCTGGCAAGGGCCCTGAGAAAGAGGGAACATGGGCTTGGGGAGAGCCCCAAACTGGGAGGCGGAGACGTGGGCACTAGGTGGCAGCACGTAGCACTCTGTGACCTTGTTTCCACTCACCAGTAAAAGGAGATTAAAATGCATGCTCTGCCCAGCCTTGGGGCAGAAGGGAGTAATGTAATTGGTCAAAACATTGTTTTGAAAAATAAGCAGCACTGTCAAAGGCATGACATGTGATGCCTGATCTTCGAGTGGATCCTGGATCAAAACAAAACAGATTTAAAGGATATTATTGGAGGCGGGAGGTGGAGGGGGGAAGGAGAAGATTACTAGCTTTTAGCCAAGTTGGAGTAACTGGGACCAATTTAATCTCCTGCGTAAAACAGTTTAAAAACCAGACAAAATATATGTAACCACAGTTTTCAAGGAATTTGACCTCACGCAATGGAGACCAGGGACCCCAAGACATAGGAAGTAAATGAGTGAGACCTATGATTGCCCTGGCTTACGGCTCTGAGTTTCCAGGTCACGATGGAGCCAAGAGTCAGGGAAAACCAAGGTGACTTGACTTTACAAAGCAGAATACTAGAAAGCAAAGAAGTGCACTGACAAGATCTCTTGAGTGTCCCACAAAGTACTAGTCAGTACATGTGTAGGAAGAATTGCTTGAAGCCAGGAAAAGAACCACACAGCGTTGCTAAAAGCCAGTGGTTTTAAGACTACGGTGTCTAAGTGCAAAAGACACTGGCTAGGATTAAGGGCAGATTAGACACTGCAGAAGAAAGATACATGAGTTTAAAGCATAGCAATAGAAACTATACAAACGGAGATGCAAGGAAAAACCAAACCACAACAATGAACAACTGTGAGGATTAAGTAGACGAGGAGATGCAAGGTGGCTGATACACAACACACGTTTGCCACACATTCCCTCTCTCTGCTCTTTCCTTAACCCGAATTCAAATCTTTTTTTTATATATATTTCTATTGATTTTCCACAGAGAGGAAGGAAGAGGAATAGAGAGCTAGAAACATCGATGAGAGAGACATCAATCAGCTGCCTCCTGCACGCCCCCCACTGGGGATATGCCCACAACCAAGGCACATGACCTTGACCGGAATGGAACCTGTGACCTTTCAGTCTGCAGACCCACGCTCTATCCACTGAGCCAAACCGGTTTCAGCCGAATTCAAATCTTACTGGATTCGACTTTGCACCAGGCCCTGCCCCACCGCCCTCCCTTTCAGCGGACACTGGGAAGGCCTGTTTCTCCATCTCCACTTGGTCAGAGTTCAGAGCTCCACAACTGGCAGCAGGAAGGACCTCTCCACTCAGCTGTCTCCTGAGGCTGAACGGCCCCGCTGAGAGGATGAAGGTCTTCGTGGCTGCCCTCTTCCTCCTCCTCCTCAGCCTCACCACGGCTCCTGCTTTCCAACTCCAGCCAAGTGAGTGCACCTGCCCCTGGAGGGCAGCGATGAGCAAGGGGACTGGGCAGCTGGCAGAGAGGGGACCCCAAGAGCTCTGTCAGATCTCTGTCGTCATCCCTGGGGCCTCTCCCCCTCCTGCATGCTCAGCCGCTATCTTGAAACTCTCCCCTTTGTAAGTAGCTGGGCTGTGGTCCAGATCCTTCTGGGGTTGTGCACTTCCAGGGAGCTGGGTCAAGGTTATGTCGGAAGTCCAAGGGTTCTCTATCTGCTCTTACTGAAGTGGATCAGTGATGAAAATAGCCAAATCTGAGCATTAGAACACCTTCCAGTCTGTCCACCTGATGCATGATCTCTCTAGTTCTGAGAAGCAAAAGGATAAAGTAATTTAAAACAGTGTATGTGGGGGGGGGGGTGTGTGTTCAGGAGACAGTGACTAACTGAGGACTTGCTGATAGATGAATGAGATTGGGATGGGGAGCAGGGACATATGTGTTTGAAAGGCTGATCAGTTCGGAGCAATGATGAAAAGATTTGACCTTTGTAATTATGAAGGTTTCTACACTTGGCCTGAGCTCAAAAAAAAAAAAAGTCCAGTCCTGGCTGGTTTGGCTCAGTGGATGGAGTGTCGGCCTGTGGACTAAAGGGTCCCAGGTTCAATTCTGGTCAAGGGCATGTGCCTTGGTTGCGGGCACATCCCCAGTGGGAGGTGTGCAGGAGGCAGCTGGTCAATGTTTCTCTCCCGTTGATGTTTCTAACTCTCTATTCTTCTCCCTTCCTCTCTGTTAAAAATCAATTAAAAAAAATTTTTTTAAAGACGTTCAAGGGTTGAGCCTTTAGGAAGAGGAGGCAAGGAAGTGACAGAAGGGACAACAATAATGTACGTGATGAAGAGGCAGGCACAAGGCAAGGGGATGAGAACAGCCTGCTCTCTGGGAGAGACTGAGACTAAGCTGGGGCTAAGCTCAGAAATGAGGAGTCTCACCCTAGGCACCCCTTCCTGGCACAGACTGCTGGGGCTGTCATGCAGCCAAAAGGAGTCCCAGTGGGATGCCCACCCAAGTGTGCCATTTGGGGTTTCGTGTCCCCCGTCTCCACCCCCCAGTCTAAATCTAAATAAAGTCTGTGAGAAAGAGGAAAGGGTTAAAAGGTTGGGAGCCAGAATGCTTGGGAACTATGTACAACAAGACTGTGTGTTTTGCCTTGCTTGACCCCTGCTTCTGCCATCATTGATGAGGACCTAGTGACAGGGAAGAGACCACTCACTCAGTCCTTCCACACACCTGCCTTCCGCTGATCCAGCCCTTTTCTCCCTCCGCTCAACTGGCTTGCAGTTGAGGCCGACTCTGCCTGTGTAAATATTTGGAGGAGCAAGGGTCATGCACACCGCACAATCTGCCCACCTGCTCTCAGGATGCCCTGATCTACACGTTGTTTTGAGAGCCAAGGACGTGACTGCCACTGAGTGCAGAGGTGCATGTTGTGGGATAACCATGCTCTCTGGGTGGTCCGGCAGGCCCGAGCGATGGGTTCAGGCTTGGAGAAAAGGAGAAAACGACTCACCTCAAACCTGAATCAGCCACCAGCCTGGCCACCAGCTGTGCGCGGTCCTGGCTAAGAGATGGCTTTGCCGTGGAAGGAGTGAAGTGCAGTGGGCGGGGGATGGAGGTCATGGGCTCCCTCTCTGCCCCCTCGGCTCAGCTTTCAGTGTGATTCCCTCAGGAAGTCCCGTGGCGGTGAACCTTTCCGCCAGCTGCTGCCTGAAGTACCAGTATGAAGAGAGAGTGTTACCAAGGAAACTGGTGGTGGGATACAGAAAGGCCTTCAACTGTTACCTGCCGGCAATCATGTAAGCACTTCTCCGCAGACGTTTCTGTGGAAAGGGAAGGGGAACCAGGGACTGGGATGAATGCACAAAACCAGTACGTCTCCAGACTAGGAGGAGGAGGAGAGCAGTGGTTAAGGGCTTTGAATCTCACAGGACAGGCCTGGGTTTAAGTCTTGGTTTTGCTACTTACAGCTGTGTGACCCCCATACATAGTGCTCATACTGAAACCCAAGCCTGAGGGTCTAGGCTGGCTGGGGGAGGGGCTACACAGAGGGTTGATGAGGTCTAGAGGCTAGAGAGGGAGGCTCTCCATGTGGCCTCGATGGGGGAAACCTAGGTTAGTCCCCGTATCAGCCGGAAGTGGGGGATTGTGGACTGGACCCCTACTCTACATGATGGCCCATGGCAGTCTAACTTTGTCTCTGCAGCCTCGTCACCAAAAAGAACCGAGAGATCTGCACCAATCCCAACAAAGAATGGGTCCAAGATTACATCACGGACCCCAACGTGCCTTTGCTACCCCCCAGGAAGGTGCCCCAGGTTAAATCTATCTGATCCTAGACCCGCCTGGCCCAGCTCCTCAATTCCTCGTGACAGCCAAGCCTCCGTGGGAGCCCAGGTACAGGAAAGAAAGGTGTAACCCAATGAAAAACGAGGGCAGCCTTGTGGGCTGAATGACCGTCACATCAGAGAAATGAGCCAGTGATCAAAAAAATAACCACAAGTATTTTGAATATTTTCTCACTCTCTGGAGGAAATACCAAAATTAAGGGAGGTGAGTAGGCATACATTCTTCATACACAGAAACACGCCTTCCACGTCTTTCTCCTTGCTCACAGGCTCTCACCTAACGCCAATACCACAGCCATTCTAATAACTGCATCCAGCTCCCAACCAGCCTGACCGTCTCTGGCCTCTGACTCATTAAGGGCTCCACAGAACTCTAGACTTTTCTTGTCCATCCTTATCCTATTTCTAGATCTCTTCCCCCTGCCCTCTATTTTTTTTTTTTTAATTTTAAAACATAATTTTGGGGAACATCTGAGATCTTGTGTCCCTGCTTATGTCATCAGTTTGGCTCTGGCTTAAATAAACATTGACAAAAACACTTGGGAAACAAAAGGAATAATAACTCAGCAGGCCAGGGTGGAAAAATCACATCCTAATGATCTTTGTCTTTTTTTTTTTTAATTGTCACCTGAAATATGTTCATTAATTTTTAGAGAGGAAAGGGGAGAAAGAAAAAAAAAAAGTGACATCCAGCCACAAGCTACGTATGTGCTCTGACCAGGAATTGAACACACAGACCTTTAGTGCGTAGGACGATGCTCCGATCAACTGAGCTGCCAGGCCAGGGCTGATCTTTGACACTTTTGCTGAGGTTTTGCCCGCTCCCTAAGATTTGGTCTCCCCTCAGGTGGCATGGATACAGAGAGTGTCGAAACAAAAGAAGAGGTGAGACTCCCTAGCTCCTACACTAAGCTTTCTGGGACAGGAAAAGGGCATTAGACTAGGTTAAGGGTAAAAATCTTGGTCTAAAACTCAACCATTCAATAAAGAAAATGTCCTTTAATCCTAACTTCACTCCTGACTTCCTTTTTGCTAGAGTGGGAGGAACTTAATCTAGTTGTTTCAGTAGCTTCTCATCATTCTGATGTGGTACATCTACATAATGGAATACTACATTGTAGTAAAAAAAAAAAAAAAAGAAATTCTTATCATTTGCAACAGCATGGATGGAACTGGAGAGCATTATGCTAAGCCAGTGGTTGGCAAACTGGGCTCTCTTGACTAATGAGTTAGCCGACCACTGGGATAGGGGCTTAATCACAATGAACAACAGCAGCCTGTAATTATTAGAATCCAGAGTCTAGGTCAGTGGTCTGCAAACTCATTAGTCAACAGAGCTGCAGTTTGCTGACCACTGTGCTAAGAGAATAAGCCAGTCAGAGAAAGATAAATATCACATGATCTCACTTATTTGTGGAATATAATGAATAACATAAACTGATGAACAAAAACAGATCCAGAGACAGAAGCATCAATCAGATTGTCAAACCTCAGAGGGAAGGTTGAGGAGGAGAGATCAACCAAAAGGATTTGTATGCTTGCATATAAGCCTAACCGATGGACACAGACACCAGGGGTGTGAAGACATGAGTGTGTGTGTGTGGGGGGGGGGGTGAAGGGATCATGGGGGGATAAGGACACATATGTAATACCTTAATCAATAAAGAGAGAAAAAAAATTCTGAGCATTTTGTCAAGGTTGGGAGCTAGAGAATTTATAAGGCACTAAGGCCTGACATACATACTCACTATCCCCTTCTTGCTACCTTTCTGCCTCCCGCTCAACAGCTGGAAGCTGACTCAGAAAAAAAAGTCAACATTCCCCCAAAATGTTGTGGAGACAAAACAAAAATCCGGCAATTAAATACATGTAATTAACAGAAACAAATTCAGGTAAAGTGATCATTCTGAAGACTAGCCCATGATTTGGATTCGGGTAAGTTGACCCATAACGCCTCCTAGTGGCCTCCAGTGGTAATAGGTGAGCCTGTCACCCCCAACCCAACTGAAGCCCCTTGACCACAGCGAGCCAATCAGAATCTCCCTCAGAGAGAGGAAATCTGAACCAGAGAAACACATAAGGTTGCTGTTGGAGCAGCACCCCAAGGGAAGAAGCCTAGGAACTCACGCACTGAAGTCCCTGGAGCTGCTGCACTTCCTGTCCCCCACAAAGGCTTGGAGGTTTAGCTAGTCTGTCCGTCCCATGAGATGCCCCAGCACACAGGTTCTGTAGAGGCGTTGAAAATTGGAGCAAACATCAGGGATAGAGTGAGTTCCTAATTTCTGTGGCAGTGGCCTGAGGTCAACTGTAGTTGCTGTGAAGGATGCCACAGGATTAATTAAAATGCTAATAAGAAAGTTTGTGTCCTTTCTGGCCAGATGAACCAGGGGAAGGATCCTGAAGAAATAGTAGCTACTGGAGAGAGAATGAGAAAACTCAAAAATTTAAAAAAAAAATCGGCAAAAGGGAATCCCTAATTCTTTCTATAAACTTAGCCAAGTTTCTAGTCCTGACATCCCTAAAACATACATACTTGGGAAAAAATGAAAGTATGGATGGTTGGCCAACCTGCCTGTAGCTAAAACTTAAAAGAACTGATCACCATCTACTGCATACATGAAAGTTTGCAGTTTGAACTGGCCATAGGATTGGCTAAAATGCTGACTCACTGGTTAGAGTGTCGGCTCATGTACTGAAGGTCCTGGGTTCAAGTCCTGGTCAAGGGCATGTACCTGGGTTGATCCCTGGGCCCTGATCAGGAGGTATACGGGAGGTAACCAATCCCCATGCCTCACATCAATGTCTCTCTCCCCTTTCTTCTCTCCCTTGCACTGTGAAAATCACTGGAAAAAATACCCTTGGGTGAAGATTAAAAAAACAGCTACAAGAACCGCAAGAAGCTGCAAAGCCTTTTCTAATCTAACCTCTATGTACTTCACATCCCTCCAGGTCCAAGCACCAAGGACATATTCTCCATCTCCTGATGGAGGACACATCAAAGAACTAACAGACATGTTTTTACGTCACCACATCGGTACAATAGGAAGGATAAATACCCATGTCTCTTCTCAGGAGAGTTGGTGTAAGGCTTAAATAAGATCAAGTATACCTGGCACACTGTACTTTAGAACTCCAGCTCTACGTGACCGCAGGCAATTTGATCAACCTCACTGTGCCCCAGTGCCCTTGCCAATACAATGGAACTAGAAATTGTACCCCCACCACACAGCTGCTGTTGAGCTAATTCATTTAAAGCACTTAGCATAATGCCTGCCACATAGTAAATTAAAGCTCAATAAATTTTGACTGTTGTTTTTACTAACCACTATATGAGTTATTGTTATCGCCAAGAGTCTTCAATGACTTCACCACAAAGGAGAGGAGGGAAGGGGAGGATAATGAGAATTACATGCGAGAGTTGATGATTTTCAGCCAATTCTCAGGCAGGAAGTGATGAGGAAGGTCACAGAAGTAGTCCTCATCCCATCCTACCTATTATCCCCCGCCCTGCAAGGTGAGTGCTGCCAAAGGACGCTGTCTCGAGATTGACAAGGCTGAGTCTCTGCTCAGGCAAATAGCGAACCCCAGAGGCCCCACTGAGTACAGCCCCACAGAATTTTGGAAAAGAAGATACCCAAAGCCAGCCAGGCCAGCAATACCAGTCACATCTGCCTGGGGAACACTTAGGTTCTGGGGTCTAAACCCCTGGAAAGCAGTGTCAAGAGCAAGGCCAGTTCTTGGTCTTTAAGGAAGTTTTGGAAGTCACTCAAAAACTAGGATCTTGTAATTAAAATGGGACCAGAAGCCCAGTCCCACAAAATGGTAGGCACCCTTAGTAGATGAATGGGGAGACACCAGGGGAAGACTTGGGCTGGGAATTCGGGGCAAGATAGGATCCTGGTCCTGCCAGAACACTGGAGAATGAGTTTCATGAATTCAAAGCCAAGGCCAAAGTAGGAGCCATGTCCTTTTAAATGGAACCCATGGCAAGGAAAAGGAGAACACTGAGAGTGGTAATCATTGCTATCTATTGGGTACCTTTCATGTGCTAAATATGGGAGAAAGCTGAACAACTAGGGGCCCAGGGACCAGTGACAGGTCATTGAATCCAAAGTCCAACTTTAAAAGGCCTCCCAGTCCCTACGTAGCCTTCACGTCAGCCTTGAATTGCTCACCAAGGAGCAACTGAGCCTGCACGGGGGAACTGGCAGATCTAGCTGAGTAGGGGCAGAGCAGGGTGACTCTCATTGCCCCTCAGACCATACCTTGTATTTGCCTGTGACTTTGAGTCTCCACAGGGATTATGTCTATAGAAAACATACAACAAAGTCTTTCATGATGTCACCCCAAATTACATTTGCAGATCATTCAGGTGTTGAGAAATGTAATAACCTTCATCATCAAGATGGATATCATTTAAACTCCAGTTGTATCACTAAGCACATTGTCTGTTATCTGACAAATAGATCTTCCATTTAGATACAATGGGAGTTGAAACTCAGCCAGCTCCCCTATCTGGAGCTGCTGTAGTTGAGACACATGATAAATTAAAATGCAGCCAGCTCCTTCTCCCCAGTGAATTTCATTAAATCACAGGAAGTCTGCCCACAGAATGCCCATTGATCCAGTTTCTGGCCCAGGGCTGACCTGTTCTGAAGGTGACAGAGTAAGATGAAAACACCAATTATCCTAACAGCTAGCCCCAGAGATGTTCTTTAAAAAGGAATTGCTTGCTGCCCTTGTGACTCAGTGGTGGAGCATTGACCTAAGAACCAGAAGGTCACATTTTGATTGCAGGTCAGGGCACATGCCTGGATTGCAGGCTCAACCCACTAGGGGGCGTTCAGGAGACATTTGGTCAATAATTCTCTCCCATCACTGATGTTTCTATCCCACTCTCCCTCTCTTTTCCTCTCTCTGAAATCAATAAAAACACATTTTAAAAAAAAAAAATAAAGTGCTTTTCTTTAGGAAAATACCTTGAAAAGTCAGAGTGAATAGAAGATGGGAATAATAGGACATGGTCTAAGGGAGGAGATAAACAAAAGCGAAACTGAACTCTTCTCCATACAAAGTGGACAGAAAGTTGAGAGAGAGGAAAGATGAGAGATGAACACAGAGAAAAAATGATAGATGGCTGCAGAACAAGGAAAAGGATCAGGCAACCTGAAAAAAGTTATAAGCGACAGGGAGACCAGAAGACATTTAAGACCAGAGACATCTAACATTTCATTCTAGATGGTTCGCACTGCTGTGATTTAAACCATCCAACATCTCCCCGCATTTTTTCAGAGAAGTCCTGTATCCTTGCTGAGAGTGTTAAGGGAAATAGAGTCAGCATAGTAGAGGGAAGGGTGCCTACCTCACATCCACCCTCACAGGGAACGTGGACAGTTTGTGTCTGATCATAATGCGGTCTTGAAAGCGTTGTCTGTCTCCAAGGCCCTTCCCACATGGAACTGCAGAGACTGGTCCAACAGGTGGAAACACAGCCCACCAAATCTCCACCAAGGGCCATACCAGTACCTCCCTAGAGTTGTTAGCGAACACTTAGACAAAGAAGCTTGCTCTTTACCGGGGTGGCTGAGCTAGAATGATGAAAGAACTGAACAGCCTGCAGCTTTCTCCCTTTCTCCCACGTCTGAATAAAGGAAGCCAGGCATTTTCAGAAGAAAACTGGGCAATACACACAAGAAACAGAGATGAAAAGTTGAGTGTAAGAAACCCCTCATGGCATGGTTTGAGCCTCTGGATTATGCCAGACCTGAAGCCTGGAACTTCTTACCCTTCCTCGTAAGTCATTAAGTTTCCTTTTTGATCAAGCTCATTTAAATTAGATTTCTGCCCTTTTGCAACCAAAATTTAAAAGCCCAGGTGGGCCATAACCAGTTTGGCTCAGTGGATAGAGCATTGGCCTGCAGACTGAAGGGTCGCAGGTTTGATTCCGGTCAAGGGCATGTCCCTTGGTTGCGGGCACATCCCTAGTGGGTTGTGTGCAGGAGGCAGCTGATCGATGTTTCTCTGTCATCGATGTTTCTAACTTTATCCCTCTCTCTGTAAAAAATCAATAAAATATATATATTTTTTAAAAAGCCCAGGTGGAAGTAGCAGAATCCTCATGAGAGAGAAGGAGGCCAGGTGTCACAGTCCTGACCAAAGCAGAGTAAATGGTGGCCCTCTGCATCACCAAAAGGATAGAGGAGCAGCTGCACCGGGAGCGACACAAGAGCAGATATGGAACCAACCACTTTTTCCACTGTGGCTTCCCTGTGACTCTGGTCTGACTAGACGCCCTTGACCCAACCCTGAGATTGAGTAACAATGACACCTCTAGCTGCTGCCCTCCTGGGCTTGAGGAACAGCCTGTGGCTGCTGGCCACAGGACTGGCAGGGTACCCATCGGCTTCCGTTCTTGCCTTACTGCCAGTGGGATAGGAAAGTGGGTGAGTAAGGGTGGAGGCCTTCTCTTCTCCAGCTAAGCTCTGGAATCCTACAAGCAATCATTGTGGGCAAATCACTCAGCTTCTCCCCACCCCCTAACCCTCGCCTAGGGGAGGAGAGTCGGCTACTATGAGGCTGATCTGCACAGTCTCCCAGCAAGGTTGCCCCATTACAATGGTAATCTGCCCACAAAGGAACCCTTCAGTGGCTTCCTTCCCTTTTATGTTTCATGTCTGTTTCCCTACTGGAACTTTCAGGGAACATCTCCCAGTAAACTGCTTGCACTCAAATCTTTATCTCATGGTCTTCTACTGGGGGATCCCAATCTGAGAAAGGTGTGAGAGAAAGGAAAGTCAAGAATGGTGGCATAGGTAAACACCTAAACTGCTGCCTCGCCTAACAATTTCAAAACTACAACTAAAAGACAAAATGGACATCATCCAGAACCACAGGAAGGCACACTGAGACCCACAGAGCTACGGAAGGCAGAGGTACAGAGATGCATGCACGGAGAGGGCTGGCAACTGAGTACACAGCTGGCTTTCTCAATCGGGAGGGAGACAAAAGTTCCCCACTGCTCTGAACTCTAGTTCCAGGTGAAAATCTGGGGACCCAGACTCATTCAGGGAGAAACTGTATTGTCTGGCAGCAGGCAAAATTCAAGGGCAGCTTTCTCTCAGAGGTGCTTGCAGTGATTACGAGACACTGAGACACAGGGGCCTCTTAAGGCAGGGCTGATGGGAAGCCATCAAAATTGGCTCCACCCTGAGACTCTGCCCATTGAAGCTGAGTACAGAGACTTTTGCAAGTCTTGTCTCATAAGGATGTCTCCAGCACAGAAGTTCTCCCAGTGTAGACACAGCTGATCCTCACAGCCAATTGGCCTGAAGGTCAATTCCTCCTAGTGAGACCAACAATAATCAAAGCTTAACTACAACAAGACTATGCACACAGCCCATAAAGGGGTGTACCAAGAGCATCCATCTCAGGTAAATGGGAAGGTTGAGCCACTGGGCCCTATAGGACACCTCGCATACAAAGCCACTCTATCAACTCAGAGAAGCAGCCAAATTGCAGAGACAAAGAAATAGGTCACAAATGAAAGAAATGGAGGGATGCAAATGAGTGGATATAGAGTTCAAAACCACGGTTAAAGGTTTTTCAAAAATTTTCTAGAAAAGGTAGGTAAATTTAGTGAGAACCTCAAGGGTATGAAAGAGGACCAACTGGAAATTAAGCATACACTGACTGAAATAAAAAATATTATACAGAGATTTAACAGCAGACTAAAGGAACACAAGAATCAAGTCAAAGATTTGAAATACAAAGAAGCAAAAACATCCAACCAGAAAAGCAAAATGAAAAAAGAATCCAAAAATGTCAAGATAGTGTAAGGACCCTATGAAACAACTACAAGCCTACTAACATCAGAATTATGGGGGTGCCAGAAGAAGAGAGGGAGCAAGATACTGAAAACCTATTTGAAGAAATAATGATGGAAAACTTCTGCCACCTGGTGAAAGAAATAGACTTTTACAAGTCCAGGAAGCACACAGAATCCCAAACAAAAGGAATCCAAAGAGGACCACAATAAGACACATCATAATTAAAATGCCAAGAGCAAAATACAAAGAGAGAATATTAAAAGCAGCAAGAGAAAAACAGTTATTTACCTACAAAAGAGCACCCATATGATTGTCAGCTGATTTCTCAACAGAAACTATGCAGGCCAGACGGGCATGGCAAGAAATATTTAAAGTGATGAATAGCAAGAACCTACAACCAAGATTACTCTATCCAGCAAAGCTATCATTCAGAATTGAAGGGCAGATAAAGAGCTTCACAGAGAAGAAAAAGCTAAAGGAGTTCATCAACACCAAACCAGTATTATATGAAATGCTGAAAGGTACTCTTTAAGAAGAGGAAGAAGAAGAAAAAGGTAAAGATAAAAATTATGAACAACAAATACATATCTATCAACAAGTGAATCTAAAAATCAA
>PVJN01004032.1:0-93813 GCA_004026805.1 Lasiurus borealis | reverse complement strand
CATATAAGTGGAATCATGCAGCGTGTTCTCTTTTGTGTCAGGCTGGCACCCTACCTTTTAAAATATTATAATAAATTGATAGCTAACATTTAACACACACTCAAAATGTGCCAGTTACTTTTCTAAGCATTTCATATGCATTACATTAAACACAGGCACGTTTAGTATGGATCACATTTGGGTGTTTTACATTTTACTTTGAAGTAACTCCAGTTGATATAGAAATGTCAAAGGTATACATTTCCTTTTCAGATGTCCAATTTATGTATTTTCTTTTTTAATAAGTAATTTATTGAAATTAGGAAACTTTTCAGAGCATAATTGCACAAAGAGTTCACCACCAGTTCTTTTTGCAGAAGTTTGTAATTTAAAAAACATGTTAAAATGTACTGAGACTCTAAGAAGCCATGCCCTGAAATATATAATTTTAAACTGAACACTTAGCTGCTATGAAGACTTGGAGGTACCTAAATAAATTAGTGTCCAGCGTCACCCTACGCAAGAAGGGCAGTGAGGGCTAAACAGTGACTTTATCCATTTCCTTTTCAGAACACGATGGCCTATCAGAGAGAACATAAATCACCCCTATTCCCAAATTAGATTAAAAATCTGAGGTTTAAAATGTGCTTTTACCTGAAGACCCTGATATTAGGCCTCTGGCTTTATCATTTCCCCACAGGGGCAGCTCTTGCTGGTACTCACAGAGTAGTCCTGTTCAGTTTCTATTATTAAGAGGTTGAATACTCTCCCAAAGCAAATTTGGACAAAGATGGCTCCATCACCCTTTATGAAAGACCTCCTGGGGAATAATCTTAAAGAGATTCTTATGATGAGGTGTTTATATATGTGACTCTGCCCAAGATACTGCTTTCAACCTCACTCAGACTTAGGCTGCTCCCGCCTCCTGTGTTAACAGGTGTATCTAACCATTTATAGATTTCCTCTCTCAGCATTTTCTCATCATGTAAATGCAAGTAACTAAGAAATAATATTAATTTCTATTTTGAAACTATGTTTGATTACAACAACAAAAAAAAACAACCAAAGAAGAAAGAAAATGGTTATGGTCCCTGGTAATTATGGAGAACTCTATTTTTTGGGACTAAACAGACATCTGATCTGGGAAAGATTTGAACCCACGCCACACTGCAAAATGCCTCGGCCATTCCAACCTTGGTTGGTGGTCTGACCATAAACAGAAGTCAGATAGTGAGGCGAGTAAAAGCACAAACTGGGCCTCAAGGGTTTCTTTGGTGTTGGGGTTAAGGCAGTCTTAAGTTCTGTGGGACAGAGTGCCACTCCACCTGCGTTACGGTTAGCATGGAGCATGGCTGTAAGTGGATATGCAGAAAACATCTCCCGAATAAAAGAAGCTATGGTGCAGAGCCCCTGCTGAATTCCATGCGAACTTTTGAAAAGAAGTGACTTCAGTTCATGAAAAGAATGCAGCTGCTTTGCCTGAAGATAGACCTGTGGATTCACTATTTGAAGGAAGAGATCAAGGAAAGCATTCTGCATGAGTGGTCAAGAGCACAGGTCACAGAAATACAGGCAGATAACTTAAAAGTATATTTCTAGCATAAATATGTCCCATGCAACATCTGGGACATACTTATACAAAAAATTATTTCTTATTTATTCAAATTATTTCTTATTTATTAAGTGACATTCAAATTTAACTTAACTGGGCTTTTCCCCCCCCCAACCCTAATTCAATCCTGCTAGTCTCATTTTTATGTTTAGTTTTCAAGCAGTAATTCCTAAATAGGTGAAGAGATTGTTTTTCAAGAGTCATATAAGTGTAGCTATTCTCGTTGATCTCTAAGGCAAAAATCTTAATGTTATTAAAATGGGGGATGACCCAGTTGTTAAGAATTGATGGAGTTTTTTCAAGACAACACTTAGGACAGAACAGAGACTGTTATCCAAATGCTGGTCCAGTGAGATCAACTCACAGTTATATGTATAACCTTCACCGAAAATATGGTTATTCATGGGACAATGGCTACTTGAGGAAGGTTGCTGTAGGCAGGCCCACTATTTATATCTTACATATATATTTACATTTTATAACTTGTAGAAATGACATTATGATGAGTAAAAATGTTTGATATATTGATGGCATGTCACTCTGGTCGATAACAGAGTCAGGAATTAAAAATAATGTGGTAGCTAAAATGGTGGGCTGAATTATTAGCAAGTAATGTAATAAAAACAAATGCAAGATTCTCTGCTTGGGTCCAAACATTGCACTCTACTAGTTAAATATGTGAGGAGCCATGACTTAGTAGAGGCAGAAATGAAAGCAAGAGTTGGCATTTAAATTTAATTGTAAGATCAGTATTACCAACTTTCTTTACTTCCCTGTCTCTATCTCTTGTCATAACAGGCCTTTGAATGAGGGGTTGTATGAACCTTCAGGGGCCTGTTTTCATTTGTGTGGTAAAATAGCTCATTACTATTTATATAAAGTGCTTTTGGTCCCAAGACCTGTGTGCTGCTTGGATAAATGAGGCATAGTTGCTTCTCAATGTGTTTTCCTAGCACTGAGTAATTAAAGAAAAATGTTTAAAGGATCTACATGGAAATACAATTCAGAAAACTCTGGTTCTTTTGCGAGTGGTTTTCAAATGTGAATGTGCATCAGAATCACCTGTAGGATTCATCAAAAACAGGGGTCCACCCTGCGAGTTTTTGATTCAGAAAGTCAGGAATGGGACGAATGAAAACCAATAATTTGCATTTTTAATGAGTTCCAGCAAAGGTGATGTTGCTGGCCTGGGATCTCACTTTGCGAACCTCTGCTACAGGCCATAAAGTTCATGTCACAAAGTTACTGTCCCAACTACGAAAGTCTACGACCAAGACAAATTTAGACCCACACTGAGAATAGATAGAATACTAATCACGTCTCTTATACTCACGTGGGGTCACACTTATGTCCATTTAGGGCAAGGATAGATGGGGAGGGAGGCTTGGTCCATCCCATTTGGTCCATCAAGTTCTGTGGCTCTTCATGGATTCCTTTGAGTGTTCACATCTGCAGCCCATGGAACTGCAGTGCCAGGAGCAGAGATGCCCCTACAGCAGGGCCCCCATGCCACAACCTGACCTCAGCACAGCATCACCATGTCCAACGTGGGGCCACAGCATGGGGTTCAGCTTCTTGCCAAGACCTCATGTGTCACTAAATAGCTGGCAATGCGGAATTCTCCCTTCTGTTTTATGGCATGAAACTGAACCCATAAATGCCTGCCCCCTGTTGATAGGACGGCCAAATTCATTGTTATGTTGCTTTCCTTTCCTTTTTTTTTTTTTTTTGAACATCTATAATGCAAGCCATGAGTCATGCAATATGCCAGCCCCAGAGATATTGAGACTTATTCATATAAATATTCACAATTATGTTTCCAAAGCCATTTCCTCATTTCCCTTTGTTGCTGTTTTTCTTTTCATTGGTAGTCAGAGAGAAGCAGTCTTTCATTGAAGCTATTTAGAGAGAGGGGTGGGGGTGGGGTGAGAGGACTTAGAAGAATTATAAATTCCATGAGAACAGGGTCAGCATCTATTTTCCCAGCAATCTATCACTAACCCCATTACAGCACCTAGAACATCATAGATGCACACAATTTGTGACTGACTGAGTGGATAACTGTACATATCTTTGCCAGCCAGTGATCTTGGAGGTTACTTGGGGATCCTTCACATTACATCCCTGAACATAAAGGAACTTAGTTTTGCAGATGATTTTGAGTCAAGCTTCAACAATATCTACTCATTCCCTTCTAAAGCTATTTTTTTTTTTTTTAGCAAAGAGAGCATTTTGATTATTGATAGGTTTAATGTTGTTTATCCATTAAGCATGTCTACCACATTTATTTTTAAATGTTTTAAAATAGTTTATTAAAGTTCAGTTTCACAAAGATAAACATATTAAAAAGACAAACTATAATGCAGAAGAACAATAATGGAGTTTAATTATTACAATTTCGTATCAAATTGGGCTTTGAGTTTCCACATAACCACAGAAAAAATGAAAATGCATTGACTTAAATAGTTCTCATTGTCTGATTAAGGCATGCCAATTAATGGGAAGAGAAATGCCTCCCTTTGGCATTTGTTTCTGGTAGCCACATATCTTAAGAGCCTTAACTGAAAAGAGCTGAGTTGCACAAGGATAGCTTTTTCAGCAGCTGTTTTGCCAGAGGTGCGAAAACATTCTGCGCTTGGCTACTTTGTGCATTTTAGCTCAGTGAAGACGTGAAAAGGGATCAGGGCAAGGTGGCTGCTTCCCACCGAGAGCTAAGCTTCCGGTGGTGGGACTTGATTCAGGAAGAGAACTCAGGGAACTGAGAGGATTAAATGATCAATGCTTCTTTCAGATTAGCCCTCTCGAATATCAATGGTCCTCACCAGTCTCAGAGGAGATAATGAGGCCATTTTAATATTGAGCGATCTACAGAGTATCTGAAGTTTGGGAAGTCTGTGGCATTGGAAAGATGACAATTTCAACATCATATGATCTGTATCAGTGGTGGCCTGTGAGGGCACCACTTCCAAAGCCTGAGACACTGCTGTGGTGGAGACACGTGAAATAATATGAATTATTGTGTATCCTTTTTAAAAATCTTTCACTGGAGGATATGTTTATTGGTTTTTAGAGAGAGAGAGAAACATCTATCGGGTTGCCTCCTATACATGTGCCCTGGGATTGAACCCTCAACCTCTTTAGTGTATAGGACAGTGCTCTAACCAACTGATCCATGCAGCTAAGGCAGGTAGGCTCCTCAAAAAGAGACAGAGGTGTGTGTGAAAGTTCTTTATTAAAGAGGTGTAGGTTCACCAGAAATGGTGAACAGTAGACAAGCAATGCAGGGTACAATATTGAGCTGTGGTAGATAACTAAAGTTGAATCCTGTAAGAAAACTCTGGAAACAATGTGGAAGACATGCCTCAGAATGATCCCACCTGAGGAAAGAGGGAAAGGGGACACTGATACATCAACTCCCTTTGGGTGTTTTCACTCCCCCTTCCTTGGTAGAGGACTGTTCCCATGGAACAGGTGTTCATTCCAGGACACCTCCCACCAGAGGGGCTTCGGGACCGCCACACACACAGGCAGAGAGGTCGTCTGTGGTTCTGGGGAAGTCCTCAGACGCAGAGCTGAGAGCCTGCGAGCGGAAGTGGTCTGAGCACAGGGAGATGGTGGGGTCTGGAGTTTGGATAGGACACCGGCAGCTCCCCCTCGGATGTGGAAAATGACTGTATCAGAGAATCACAGCGATCTGTCTATCAATTCTTTTCACCTCAACTAGAAAATCTCACCGCAGTTCCGGTGTATTTTCAACACTTCCTCACACTTGCTAATCTTCTTATTTACAAAAGAGATGTAGATGTCAAGATCATTATTTTTTGCAAACACCGTTATCTAGTTAAGAATGTCCTCACATTCTTTCCCACCCCCCACCCCATCCCCACGATTCATCTGTAAATGTACCTTCCATTAATATAAGACCATAATGCTTTTCTATCTATAGAAGTAATGTGGTTTCCTTTTTAAATAAATGTGTTTAAGTAAAAAATAAAAGTAAATGTACAAAAAAAAATCAATGACATTAAAATATATATCTAGCCTGGCCTGCATGGCTCGGGGGTTGAGTGTTTACCTACTAACCAGGTCAGGATTTGATTTCTAATCAGGGCACATGTCTGGGTTGCAGGCTTAACCCTCAGTAGGGCATGCAGGAGGTAACTGATCAATGATTCTCTCTCATCATAGATGTTTCTCTCTCTCTCTCTCTCTCTCTCTCTTCTTTCTCTATGATATCTATATCTCTATATATATAGTGATGTGGTGATATATGTTTGACAACTGGGTCCCTGGAAAATATCCCTAATTCATAGCATTTGCCTATTTCTGGGGGGCAAATACTATCATCAAGTCAGAAATACCTTCCAACACGACTTCACTGAATTTGGACTTGGGAGGAGTGTGCACTCCTGGTTCTCACAAGCCAGAATAAGCCAGCTCCATCTCACCACTGGGTGCCACCCAAAGATACCCAGCCTCATAAAAGTCATGTGCCAGTCACAAAAATCTCCATGGGTAAAATGATGGGGCAAAACTTGTATTTTCTTCCAAATGTCCAAAAACACTGGTAGGTAGGTGAGTTACAGGAGTGGCAACTGACAGAACATTAACAGTAACAGTTACTCGTATACTGAAACCATCATTCAGGTGAGATCCCTGAGTGTACACCTTCAAGTACAGAATTGATGCTATAAAAAGGTAGGAGGAACCTATGAAAAGGTAGAAATGAAACGTAAAAGTCAGTCTCCTCTTTAGTCGTAGTTGTTTCCTGTGCCTGCAGAATGAGTGTTTTTCAGAAGCACTTTCTTCTCCCTGGTCCCCATTTGCTGCCCCAGGTCCCAGAATCTCTGAATTTTTAAAATCTCTCTCTAAAATTCTGTTGTTTTTTGTTTGTTTGTTTGTTTGTTTTGTTTTGGTATTTTTGGTAACATTTATGAGTCCTTAGTTTGTGTGTTTGTTTGTTTTTCCTACTATAGATTAGATGCTATGCCTAAAATTTGGAAATGAAGATCTCGATAAAAATGCTGGTCAGTCATATATATATGTTGCCTTGAGCAGATTCACCCCTGATGAATCAGTTTTTACACCTGTAAAATGAAGAAGGCAAATTAGCTAACTCATGGAGTAATTATGAGACCAGAATGAGCTAAGGTACATGTCTTAACAGTTATAATTGTGGTTATTATTGTCATTACTACTTAACCCCATTGATTCATTTAGATTTTGCAATCAGTTTAGTGCCCTGTTCCATAGTTTCTTGTTTAAATTCCAGGTCAGACCCAGGCGAGGTCCGCAAAGCAGAGAGAGCTGGATTCTTCTTACTTGCCTCACCTTAGCTGTCTCCTACTTGAAGCATCTTGCGAGATGTTTGCAGAAAACGAATCAGCATCTACATTTGTTTCCTAATTTTCTTTTGCTCGCACATACTATGGCACTTGATTAGCAATCAGCACTGTGTTGGCAGCCCTCTGCAAGCCCCGTTCCTCCTAATCAGTGATGGAGGAAGCAAATGCTGCTGTTGAAAGGGAACCGTTTTTTGAGTTCTTGTCCCTTGACTCCTAATTGTTATATTTCTCAAACTCAATCCAGCTGCAAGCTTTATTAGGGAAACATTTATTCAGATAACAAGCCTTGGGTAGGAAAGACAAGTAGTTATTTTGCCAGTGCATTTGAATGGATGCATGCTACAGTGCAACTCATTTCTCAAGCGGAGAAGGCACACATTAGGGCTGAAATGTTGTTTGTAGAAGGACAATACCCTAAACATATGACTGGGAGCTCCTGGCAAAATGGCAGAAAAATGGACAAATGAAAAGATACCAGCAAAATAAGGGTAAAAAAAATAATCAAAACTCTGAAAGCTGACCAGGGTGAACAAAATGCCAACATTTTATTTATGAACATGTTCACCATTTATTCATTCATTCACTCACTTTACATCAAACATTTTTTGAGTTTCTTTTATATACCTTACTCTCAAAGGGCTTGATGGGGGAAGAGCAATGAAACAATGGAATCCATGTCACTGGGGATCTCCTATCCTGTGAAATCTAAGTAACATGGGTGCAAGCCTCCACTCCATGCCTTGGGAATGTTCACAGATATCTGATAAATGTTTGGAAATTCAGGGGCTCACATATCAATGCTCACCTTTAGCTCAAACATCATGCTTCTGCTTATTTAGTTGTTTTGCCTTATCATCCTCTTCATATTCCACAATAGCCCCTCCCTTTACTTTCACAAAAAGCCTGTGTGGTTAACATGTTATTGAAATTCTAGAAAGTTATATTTGGAGATTGTATCAACTCCTAATGGAGTATTGAAATGACTATTCTTAAGTGTACTTTAGGCACCAGACACATTTTCTATGGCTGCTTACTAGTACCCCCAGCTCTTTACTTCTCACATCTCACAGTTTTCTCTTCCTACTTCCCTTCCCATCTCTCCTTTTAATTCTCTCCTGAGTACTCTGGGCCTGTTACATGCTATGAGCATATTTTCTGTTCCTGATCCTTCACCAAGTTCCAGTCTCAGCTACTTAGATCCAGACCCAAGATGCTGTCCAGAATAAAAGGGTCTCTCCACGTAAAATAAATTTTCTTTAATGGTAATTTAAGGAGTTCTCTTGCTGTTGTTTCCAAATTTTTATTTTAATGTGTTTATTTTTTATTAAATCTGTTTAGGTGACATTGCTTAATAGTATCATATAGGTTGCAAGTGTATATTTTTATAATCTCTATAGTGATTGTGTGCCCACCACTCAAAGTCAAAAACTCTTCTCTCACCATATATTTGGCCCCCTTTACCCTTTATTACATCCCCTTCCTCCTGGAAAGCACTATATTGTTGTCTGTGTCTATGAGTTTCAGTTTTATATCACACATATGAGTGAAATCATATGGTTGTTAGCTTTTTCTAACTGATTTATTTCATTTAGCATGGCCCAGCAATCCTTTTAGATACCTACCAAAAAGATTCAAAAGCACTTATTTGCCAAGATATATGCACCCCTATGTTCATTGCAGCATTATTCACAGTGGCCAAGGCATGGAGATAACATTAGAAGGTTGGTTAAAGATGTGGTACATACATACTATGGAGTACTACTCAGTCATAAGAAAATGTTAAATACTGCCATTTGCGAAACATGGATGGATCTTGAGAATATTATGCTAAGGAGTCCTTTTTATAATCTGAATTTAAGTCTTTGTCAAATGTGTGCATCATGAGTCTGATCTCTTAGACTGTGTCTTGTCTTTTACCTTATTATAAGTGTTTTTGATAAACAGATGTTTTCTATTAAATTGTCTGTTTATTTAGTGATTTTGTGTCCGGTTTAAGAAATATCTGCATACCTCAGGGTCATGAACATTTTCTATTATGTCTTCTAAACGCTTGATTTTTTTAAGCTTTTATGATTAATTTCACCTCAAATTAATTTTGTATAGTATAAAGAAGGGTTCAAGATTGATTTCCCCCTAATTGCTCCAGTACCATTTATTGAGAGACCTTTTTCCCCCTGAATTATAGCAATCTCTTTGTTATAAATCAAATGGCCACATATATGTGGTTTATTTCTGCATGTTCTATAACCTGGCTTTTCTATCTGTGTACCAGCACAAGGATGGTAATTTTTAATCATTTTCCCTTTTACATGGTCATTTAAAACTAGAGGCCCAATTCATGAAATTCACTCAAGGGGCTTAGCCTTCACAGCTGTGGCAGCTTGCCTCAGCCCTCCAGCTGTGGCTTCATCCCAAAGGTCATCTGGAAGGATGTCCAGAAGGTTGTTTGGCTGTTCAGTTTAATTAGCATATTGTGCTTTTATTACTATAGAACTATCCCGTGTTAAGTGCTCTAATAATACAGGCTATATAGAGAGGGGCCAGAAATGACTTTCCCAGCGGATATGTCGTTTAGGTTGAGAAGCTCATCATGGGTTTGCACTCGAGGGCATTCTCACTGGCGGTTTTCTTACTGTGTGATGGGTACAACAATTTGGTTGATGTAGCCCATGTATATGCACTGGTTTGACCAATGCCAATAAAACAAGGAAGATACACAGGTAGAGATAGGATAACTTCATGGTAAGGACCTGAATCTGTAGCTCAGAGAGAATATGTGATTTGCCAAAGGTCGCTGAGCTGGTGAGTTACGATGTCCTAATTGAACTCAGGTTTCCCAGGAGATCCATCTTCTTCCCATGACAGCACATTCCCTCTGGTCAGATGCCCAAGTCCTTGAGCTGGAATGCAGTGATCCCTAAGTCTGCACTCAGTTCTTCTGTTCAGCTCTGAACTCTATGTGCTACCGAGTATCCTAGACTACCTCCCTGGAAAAATGGAATTATCTGTATGCCAAAGAAAGAATGAGTTAATTGGTTCTCATTTTAATATAACTCTGCTCTAACATTACCAATATGTGTCTAAAATACCTTATGGTGCATGACTAATTGCACTTTTGAATTATATACATTTAATTACCTACTTGATTTAATAGTTTACTATGTAGAATTATTGTCATTTCCCACTTACTGATCTTCTGTTCTTACATCCTAATTGTCTGTGTTGCAGACTCCTTCTTATGCATAGGAAAGATTTCTTCTTGCCACATGAATGTATGTATTGCTCTAGTGGCCTGAGCCGGGTGATGGTATAGAACAGATCAATTTTTTGAATATACTCTTGCCGAGACCGGTTTGGCTCAGTGGTTAGAGCGTCGGCCTGCGGACTGAAAGGTCCCAGGTTTGATTCCGGTCGGGGGCATGTGCCTTGCTTGCGGGCACAACTCCAGTGGGGGGCGTGCAGGAGGCAGCTGATTGATGTCTCTCTCTCATCGATGTTTCTGACTTTCTATCCCTCTCCCTTCCTCTCTGTAAAAAATCAATAAAATATGTTATAAAAAAGAATATACTCTTTTCAGAATAGTGATTGGAATGTTTGTGAAAGATTTTTGTCTTTGAGTATATAAAAAGTATACTCTTAGTATCCAATAGTGAAAGTGTATAAGACTTCACTGAGAAAAATTATGATAAAATGTGTGATTATTAGCATAAGATTCTAAAAATATTTTCTGGGTGAAGTAGGCAGCCCCCTCCTTCTATTTGAGACTCTGATTGGTGCCTGGCTGTTATCAGACTAAGTATGTTTGATGTAGTATCTGTGGATATAACTCCAAGCTTCTATCAAGTCAATCAAATATTTATTGACCTTTTATTACATCTAAGCCACTTTCGGAAACAAGAAATATAAGCCCGCCCTCACCCTTAAGGCTATATCAATTGAGATACAATTTAGATGCTAGAATTAATTACACAAGATGACTCTAAATTCAGTCTCTGGAGGCTTTGGTGTAAACAAGACAAAATGTGCTAATAATGAACCAAGTTTCCTCCGTCAAGTGATGCATCTTCCTATCATTGAGGTAATCTCACATTTCCTTGCATCCTCTGCAATGACCAGCTTCATCGGATTCCACAGTCTATTGAGAAAGAGGGTTCAGGCAGTATTGTCAGTCTCTGCATCTTATTCACGTCCTGCTTCCACTGTTTGAGGTACTTAAATAGCCCTTCAAAAACGCACACCCCTCGAGATTACTTAATTTCTCTTGATCTCTAGCCTCAGGAAATAACCCAATTCATTACTCAGCCGTTACTTACTTCATTACTGTCATTAGAGAGCAGGAGGAACAGCTTACCAGGGCTGCGAGTTTGGGACAGACCCCACCTCTTTTTGTCCAGCCCCAAGAGCTAGCTGTGGAAGGACCCTAAATGGAAATCCTCCTCTGGGGTGTGGTCTTACTACAGCCTTCAGCCCTGGGCTTCTGCTGGGTGGCGCACAGAGGGCTGGCCTCACTGCTGCACAGAGGATTGCTGCCGCACCTGGTCACCAACACCCGTGTCTTCAGTGAGCTTAGTAGATTCCATGAGATTGCTGTTCTCTTAACAGGACCTAGCAAACAGATGCAAAAGTGTGTCAAGAGATAATGGACCAGGGTGCTTCCTCTGGATTGGGTGTGGGTGGGGTATTACTTCTCAGGGGACATTTGGCAATGTCTAGAGACAGTTTTTGTTTTCTTAGTGGAGAAGGCGTAGCCACTGGCACCTAGTGGTAGAGACCAGGGATGCTGCTAACATCCTGCAATATACAGGACGGTCCCTGCCCCTCCTCAAAACGGAACATCTGGCCCAAAATGTCAACAGCGATGCTGTTGAGAAACTGTCCATTACTGTCCTCTTCTAAAGCGACACCTATCATGCCCCTCTGAATTTGTGTTTAACTGATTAGTGAGATACAGAAGCATAGATAACTCTATCATCTATTACTATTTTCTTATTCATTCCCTACTTCATTTCACAAAATAATGTATTAAGCAGTTTATACAAAGCACATTCAATAAAGTAATTAAAATCATGTCTAAACAAAATACATTGCAAAAATACATGGGAACAATATAAATTAAAGTCAGTGATATTGACTATAGAGAATATATGACACTTGTATTCTGACAATCATGATTTATAAAGTTGCTTCAACTTTCACTGAGCTTCTTGGTAGCTAAAACAAAACAGGAAAACAGTCATTGCATTTTGTGTTTTTTATTTTGTTTTGTTTTGTTTTGTTTTGTCTATGAGGAAAAAAAACACACCTTAAACAGAGCTTTTAGTATTTCAAAGACCACTTCTTACTGGGAACTTAATCTAGATCAGGGATAACAAATATTTTCCTGTTAAGGGAAAGATAGAAAATTACTTTTGAATTTTAAATTACTCGGTAGTGCCATTATATCCACAAAGTGGCCACAGATGATATGTGAACAAATGGAGATGACTGTGTTCTAATAAAACTTTATTTATAAAAACAAGCTCTGGGCCATAGTTTGCAGATTCTTAGTGTAGAGCTCAGCAACATCCCTAGGTTAAGTGGAAATAGGGTTTAAGATAATGCTTCATAGTCCATGGAGCATCACCCTATGGTATGTGAAGTAAAACTTTTTGCACCATTCACAATTCCTATAAGGATGGAAGAACTATAACAATAACAGAAAGCCTCTTCCGACATTTTACTGTGATATATGTCAGGGGTTGTGCAATTTTTTGTTTTCATTTACTTTTACCTGGGCCAGACCCCTCCTTTTTTGCTGTAGATTTACACCTGTGTAATAAAAATCCCTCTCCTCTGATAAGTCTCACTTGTAAAGAAAGAAAGATGCATTTTGCTCCTGCCATTTTGCTGAATGTTTAAAAGTCACAGAGGTAAGGCATTGTGATAAGGAAAAGTATTATTATCCTCTAAATATTTCTGAAGATTTGGGCAAATGGATGGCAGTGTTAAGTAGCTATAATAAAATCACTATTTCCAGACTTGATCTCCAACCCTTTCCCAGGGACAATCTCAGTTCCTTTGGTGGCCTAGGCTTGGCTGTCACTTCCTCTGTGAAGGTTTCTATGGCCTTTTAAAGGAAATAATCTTCTCTTTTGTCCTTCCTTAGAGATTTGTACTTCCAGCTTTTATAGCACTTTTCCGGATATCTTGCAGCTTCTCTTTCCAACAATAGATTGAACTCCTTGAAGGAAGAGTATACGTATACGTCTTTCTGACCTTCTACTGCCCCCCATATTTGTTGCAACATCTAATAAAAAGTCGAGAGCCATAACTATTTGCTGAGTAAGTGAATGAATGAAAATGGATGGATGAATGGAGGGACATATGGATGAATAGATGGAGAGAGGGACAAAGGGATAGACTGGAGAATAATGGATAGAAGGATATCAGTAGTTTCTCAAAAATGTAAGTTCAAACCTAGGTAAGTGTTTTACTCATAAAATATTTCATTGAAACTCAGGCGCTCTAACTAAAATTGCCCTATCTCTTCATATAAAATTAATCTGAATATTGGTTCAATAGCAAAATAAAATCTCAAGTCAACATATCTGATTTATATTTCAGTAACATGAAATACATATGTTTAAAAATTCATTGAAAGTCAAAATGATTTATATATATAATCACTAGAGTGAAGTTTAAATGTTTTAAGCAGAATCAACATTTAGAATATGTTGATCTATATATCTATGATAATAAAAGCATAATATGCTAATTAGACCAGACAATCAAACAACCCTCCAGACGAAGCCGGGACTGCAAGGGCCGAGTTCCTTGCACAAATTTCATACATCAGGCATCATATATAGTATATGCTATAACAGGATATATAAAAACAATTGAATTATTGCTAATAACCCTAGACCAAAGTATAAGTATATACATCTATTAAAATACATCAAATGTTATAAGATAGTTTAAGGCTGTCTCTTTTCTTTATTCCTAACTCAGATTACTATCACTGGTAGCTGGCTAATATCAACAGTATCAGAGTTTGTATTTTAATTTTATATTTACCCTTGTAAGGATCTGTAACTCCTCAACCAGAGTTAACTGTTATTTTTACTTCCTGTTTGTATGCAGCATGCATCAATCTGTATTTTGTATTTCTCCAGCTCTCTTTCCTCCTGTTGGCTATGTTCACTCTACTTTTCTAACTACTTCCATTCCCACCCACAGAAAGGTGATCAAGAGTAGTTGTAGACTTGCTATTTTTGGATAATCCATGGAAATACTAGATCAGAAAAACAGGTATTATTCATGCCTGTGTCTTTTGTAAAAAAACATTCTTCTTTTAAATATTTCTGTTTTAGAAATATTTAGAGAGAGAGAGAGAGAGAGAGACAGAGAGAAAGAAAGAAACATTATTGGGCTGTCTCCTCAACCTGAGTTATGTGTCCTAATCAGGTATCAGGGTTGCATGGGATAATGCTCAACATATTGATTCACACTGGCCAGGGCCCCATGCTTGTGTATTGATTAAAACAGTTACCTTCTAGTGTCTCAGTTTTCACATGTGTCTGTTATGTGTGATTCTGACACATCTACCTCAATGAAGAAGGTTACAAAACTAAGTAAAATTTTACAAAGATACATGATAACAGAACTTTTCTTTGTTCAAGGATGAAACTTATCAAATCCAAAATGTCTTTAGATATAAAATTTCAAAATTCGTAACCAGATAGTCTATATGGATTTATTCAAATATTAAACTGTGGATTGGAGATGTGGAGACTTTTGCAATCTACCAAAAGTTATTTTGGTACATCTTCTCAGACTTAAGAGTTCATTTTCTGTATTTCCAATGAGAATCAATTCCTCAAATGGAGTTTTATTGTGAACTGCTAAAAATAGTTAAAATGGAAACACTGACAAGAATGGGTGTCACCTGGCAGTAATGAATTCATGATGGGTAGTTGGAAGTGTATAACATTTTAAGTGCCTCATCACTGTGAATTCATTTGGCATTTATTGTTATAGAAATGACCATATTGAACTCATTTGGCATTCATATGGGCTTCACATGTATTTATGGAGATAGAACATTGTAATTTAACATTTACTGTACTAAGCAGTATTTAATGGACATTGAAAGACATTTTCATACAATGCTTAATAAAGCCAATACCTCTAAAGTTAATCTTCTAGCAAAACAAAGAAATTAGAAACCATTTTGATTCTCGAAGCACATGAACAAATTATCTGGATATTCCAAAATTATGTATTTACTCCTTCAAATCTGCTTTCTTAATTTTTATGCCAGAAGGTTGACTCTAAGACCAAGATAATGAAACAGATGTTCAGTTTAGATTCTTTATATTCTAAACTTGTCTGCAAATACATTAATCTTTGTCTAAAAATATTAAGGAAGATTTTCTTGGGACATCAGCAGTAAATTTAACACATGGCATATCTTCAATAGATTTATATTTTTTCCCCTGTTAGAATTCAGTGTGCTTCCTTTAATAGTTCCAAGGGTAAATATCTGTTTTATTCTTGCAGAAGAATTATTTTTAGACCAAACAAATCATTATTTTTGAACAACTAAATGATCAAAGTCATGAGAATCTTTGGTTGGAAAGAGAAGGAAGATTTCTTCCCCAACTATGATGGCAATGTATTTTTTTCTTCCTTCCAAGAACAGAGTTTGAAGACAAAGTTTGTGTTAGTCACTTTCAAAGACATTGGTGAGGATGCCCCCTGATCCTTGAATTTTCTCAGTTGTCTCTTTACTCAAAAGTAACCTTTATTGGAAATTTACCCAAAGGTACCAAAAACTAATCCTCATGGCTTAAATCAAATCAGTGTTCAACTATGATTGCGTATTTTAACATAAACTTACTAAAAATATCTTAACAAGGACCAGAAATAGAGAGGAAAAGTGTTCTATATATCTTATATCTAGACTTTCTTTAATTAATGTCACTTTCAGTATTACCAATAGTACTGTAAAAGATTCAGTTAATATGAATTTCTTTCAATCCTATATTGTTAGAGAGTCTACAAATTGCTATCACCTGATCCCAAGTAATCCTTTTCTATGACCCAGAGCAAGATTTTGAGAGAGAGGGTGTATGAGTTGCCTAGGACTGCCATATGAAAGTACCAAAAATTGGGTGACAAATAGCATAATTTATCTTCTAGAGTCTGGAAGTTCTGCATTGATATGTTGACAGGGCCTTGCTTTCTCCAGATCCTTCAGGGGAGGATCTGACCTCGCCTCTTCCAGGTTGTGGGAGCCCCAGATGTTCTTTGGCTCTGGTTGAGCTACACTGTTCTCTGCCTTCACCTCTTCACGTAGTGTTTTCACAGACAATTCTCTCTTCTTAAAAGACTATCAGCCATTTGGATGGTTTAGGATCCATCCAAATGACCTAACTTAGCTATATTACATTTCCTAAGACCCTATTTCCAAAAAAGGTTGCAATCACAAGAACCAGGTATTAGTGCTTCAACACATCTTTTGGAGGGGATACAATTTAACTCATAACAGAAAATCTCTTGCCAATTCTTAGTAAGGTTAATACTTCAGTGCATGCATTTATTTTTATAATTGTCTTTTCTTTAATGGGAGATGAGAGAAACTTGGATGTGAGAGCAAAATATCTATTGGTTGCCTCTTGCACACACCCTACCTATGATCAAAACTCAGGCATGTGTCCAGACAGGGAGCAAATCAGCAAATTTTGATGCATAAGACAATGCCCAACCTACCGAGCGACACTGATCAGGGCCCAAGTTTTCCCTTTTTAAAAGGACTGCAGTCAAATAGGATTAAGGCCTACCCCAATGACCTAATTTAATTTGATTACTGCTGTACAGACCCTATTTCAATATTCTCTGAGTGTTAAGATTCCAACTTATGTTTTTGAGAGGACACAGTTTAGTCTATGACAGTGGGATAGTGGTATGTGCATGGGTTCAAGGGAGCAACCGACGCATGAAGGAAAGAAACAGAAACACATCTGGGTGCTGCAAGTTGATAACCTAGTTAATTGGTGACATGCTCTAGCTTAGGGTCACCCATGTCTATGTTTTCATGTTCTGAATTTCACATCCCTGAGGATAATTTTATTGGTCCACTTTAGTTCAGGTACCTTTTCTTGGATCAATCACCTGTGGCAGGTGAGGTACAGGAGAAAATAGCTATGTTTGGGGTGTGTGTGTGTGTGTGTGTGTGTGTGTGTGTGTGTGTGTAGGAATCTTATCTTATCCTAGAGTGTGTGAGACTATGTACTGGAATCACTGTGAGACTGTGTACTAGCAATAGGGTATCTCCTTCCTCTACTTTCCTGACCCCTTCCAAGTCTCTGTGCTCCCAAAGAAGCAATGGCTTTTCCTTGTTTCAAAGAATATTAATTGACCACATAAGATGTGTCCCACCCTGTGCTTTAAGTATAGACATATGCATGTTTGCTTTCATTTAGCCATTTACACTGGTGAAACTGAAGCATGACAGATCTTTCCATCTCCACACAAGCCTAGGACAGAGATCACCAGGAAAGTACTGAGTCTCTAACAAGCATCACCAAAAGTGACCAAGTTCACTTTTCTGAGACTAGACCATTGCACAAGCTTAGTCAATGACAGTTAGTGTCATTGTGTCAAGATGCCAGTTCCACATATACAAAATCTACAAAACTGGCCTGTGCTTCCCTAGACAGTCACAGGCCTGGCTATAGTGCAGGGAGACCCAGAGGATTCCAGAGAGAGAATCCATCCATCACTGATCCACATTCTCTCATGTCTATGACTGTCTCCCCAGTGGAGAGTTTGGTGAATATTCAAGGACATAACGAAATTAATTCCTCTTGTTGGTACAGCTATCAGATGCCCATGGAGCCAGGGGGCTCGGTGTGTCTTTGTAATTATTCCATTGTCTTCAATGGAGCCACAGAGGTACCACAAAGAGGGCCATGAACACTATCTGTTTATCATTTTTCTTTAGTGCAGGTTTTATAAGTCTCCCCTGCAACAGGATCACAATCTCAACACATGCCACTTTGCTGTACATTTCATTAGAACATTGTGTTGAATTAAATGTACAACTCCAGCATATTTTCCTGAAAGGAGTTTGGACAATGATAAATGCATAGACATTTTTCAGCACTTAGATAACCTGATTCTGTGCCCATCAAGTTGCTAGGGATTTGCTCTGAAGAATTGGTCTCTTGTAAGGGAATTCTGGATACTGGCTGTGGATACTTTTAGGATCGCCAAAGAAAGTACACATGAGGCTGAAAGTGGTAAAGAATTATAAATTTATTAGTTTATCTGGAAACCAGATGGGCTGAGCCTCAAATGGGCATCATAACCCAGGGATGGGTGTCAGAGATTTTAAAGGACTCCAAGTGGGCTTTTTGGGGGGGGCGGGGAGGAATTCTCTGGGCGGGTCCAGATCCTGGGCAAATCTGGAGGGGGAAGTTACTGATCTTAGCAAATGGAATGTGGTCTAAGTGAAAGAGAATGTCAATTGTGAAATGATCTAAAGGTAAGTTTTCCAAGGAAGTGATTATTGATTCCATTACGTATTTGATCAGACCTCACAGATAACCTAGCAAAGGGTTCAAATGTCACATCTCCTAATTTTATACCATGTGATCTTGGGAAGCTTTCTTAATCTTACTAGCCTACTTAGTTTTCTCATCTGTAAAGGAATGGTTTTAAATTACTTCCTAATAGTACTGTTGTGTTAAATGAGACGACATTTGGAAAGTAGTTAGCACCATGTCTGACAAATAGTAACCTCTCAATGAGTGTTGGCTATTGTTCATGCGGGTGATTTGTCCTCTGAACTGTAGTGATGGCTTAAATGTGAATTCAGATTTCAAGCATATGGGAAAGCAAAGCAGAAAATGAACAGGATTTTTTCTACAGACACTGGAATATAATGACAATAGCTAAGCAGTGTACTAAGTGTTTCCCATGGATCATATTATTAGTTCACATACCAACTCTATGAATTTGATGTTATATTGGAGGCCTGATGCATGGAATTCTGCAAGAGTAGGTCTTTGCAGCTCTTGGCATCGCAGTAGGCCTGTGGCTTCCTGGATCCCTCCCTTGAAGCCCCCGTGGCTGCCTGAATCCCAGGACTGTAGCCTCCGCTTTGTCCAGAAGGACATCTGGTTTAATTAGCATATCATACTTTTATTATTATAGATATCTATCTTGCATATTGGGAATTCTCTTTGACCAGAGGTAGCACATTGGCACTTACAAAAATGCATGTGCTACAAGATGCTGGCCAGCATGGACCATATCCATCTGGCTCTTTTGCTCTGCAGTTTGGAGTTAGGTTCTCTGGGTATATCAGTGAGAGTCCTGGCAGAGAATAGATGACACAGTTAACCTGGTTAAATTGAAGAGAATGTAATAAAGTGACTGCTGGCAAACATACTGGGCAATGTATAGACAAATCACAAAGGATTGTTCAGCTTCCTGAGCTCAGAAATGGCGGGACATCATTATCACCACAAAAGTTATGAGGTAAAGAACGATGTGTGACAAGGGCAGCCTGTGACAGGACTGTGGTCTTCAGATGCGGGATGCAGCCAACCTTTGCGACCTTTGTCCCTCCTCCATCTCTGATCTCTCCCTGGGGCTCTTCATCTGCTGAACTCAGCTGGAGACCTAAGGATAAAGCTTCCCAGTGAAATACCTAAGGAGAGAGCAGGGTAGAGAAGGCAGAGTGAATTTAGAGAGTCAAGCAAATACATATAGCACATCTGCCTATAAGCATAGTACCAGTAAGTGATATTTGCCTTAAGAAATGGAAATATAGATATTCCCTTGGTTCTAGTGTCGTAAACTGCTATTTCCTTCCTTTTTCTCATATTATTTTCCTCTTTCTAAATATTGCAGTGGAAAACTTGAAATGGCTCAGCATCTCAGAGGAATCCAGCCACTCTTAGATTAAGACTACTTTATTGTGAAAGGTCAAGATAGAAAAACAACAACAATTACTGAAAATCCATTTACCCTTTATTTTTTCATCATTTAAGGAAAGATTACTGCCAAATATGGCCATAAACATTTTATTGATGCCATTTTTATAACAAAAACAACCGTATTTATTAATAGATTTTTGTTTATTGGATCAGCAATTGCCTACATGGAGTTCCTGGTTCTAAGGAGACCATAATGGTAGCAATAGAGGTCTGCACAATATCTTAAAAATTTCAGAAAATCTAATATAATCATACTATAACAAACGATGAAGCTTCACGAACTAACGAAAACATCAGGAGTCTTTGCTTTTCACTGAAATTGCATTAGCTCTGTGTAGTGACCCTAGTAATTTCATGCTGATAGAAGCTGATTGGCAGTTATATGTGTCTTTGATTAATAAAACATGGAAAGCATATGAATTATTACTTAATCTGTGCAGGTTTCTAGATAAGGTTTTTGATAACCTAGAGTCAATTGAGGAAAAAATAACTAGATGCTCAATAGTGAAATAATAAGCACATACTGGCTTCACATATCTCTTATTGTAGGGAGGCCAAGGAAGCTTTTGGATGGGCCACGATCTGATGAAAAATTCAAGTTAATTTTTTGTTTTCAATAATAATAGCAGCAATCATAATGGTGGTGATAGTTAACAGTTATTGAATAGTCAGGCAGAATGCTGAAAAATGCTCCATGTATAGTCTAATTTCATCCTCTCAGTAGTCCTAAGAAGAAGGCACTAAAATTATCTCTTGTCTTAAATTGAGTTTCCTCAGAACCAGACCACAAAACAAGGGATTGTGTGCAGGTAGATTATTTGGGCGGTGATGCCAGGCGTGCTGGTAGGGAATGCAGAAGTGAGGGAAAGCAGAATAGGAGGAATTCATGAACAAGTTGCTGCTGTAGATAGCTAGGGCTCACTCCTCCTTGGTATGTATGTCATTTAGCACACAGAACACTGCTGTGTTACACCACGTGATCATTGAGGAAGGTGGGGTACTGATCCACAGGTTCCTGTTTGTAATTGGCTGAGAGCTATTTCTAGGAGCACTGACTCCCAAGCACTTCAGGTTTGTGCAGCATAGGGGCCGAGCATGTATCCGTGGCTGAAGAAAGCCCGAGGTGGAGAGACAGAGTCTTTCGGAAGGAATGCTTTGGTGACACACAAGGAGAGGAGCGAGTACAATAGCATCTGCCACATTCCTGTCTGCAGACCAAGAAGCCAAGACTCCATGAGTTAAAATAACTTGTCCAAAGTCACAGAGGAAATGTAATGATGTGCCCTTTCATACACTTTTATTGCTGCCTGTGACTAAAGCCTATCAATATGCACTAGTCTAGTAAATGAATTCTTATTCTTGGACTTTATTTCTTACAACAGCCATATAGAGCTACTAGAGGCCCAGCACACAAAATCTGTGCAAGGGTATGGTCCCTCGGCCTGGCCTGCAATCATGGCCATCTTCCCTGCACCCTGCCACCACCTACCCCCAGTTCCCTATTCCCCATTGGGTGATGGGAGCCTGATGGCTGGGGAAAGTACTGAGAGTCAGCCATTCTTGCCCATTTGCTAGCCACACCCCCGCCATGGGTTGCCCTCTGTGTGTGGGGCGACCTGTGGGGCGGGACTTTGGCCTAGCACCGCCCATGATGCTGCTACCTACCTCTGGTTCCCTGCTTGCCACTAGGCTATAGGAGCCTGCTAGCCAAGAGTTGCATTATCAGAGTTGACTTTAGTTGGTCCTGGACCTCAAGGCCTTCACTTCTTGCTTTTTACTTACTTATACCTGATTTATACCTTAGCAGCAGCATCATTCATTTAGCTTATTATTATGCATTTTCTGGTTAACCCACTGGGTATAGTGATGCATGCTTTCATCAAGAGTATTTTTGGCCTGCATTTTTTCAAATAGCTAGCATTTAAAGAATATACAGTGGTATCATTAAACATACATTTGTTTTTATTCTCCACCTGCTGTGAGTCAGGCACTGTGTTATGTGCTGTGAATATAGTGCGGGGACAAAAACAGACACAGTTCAGTGAGAGAAAAATAAACTTAGAGAAGGTGCACTGCCGAGTCATTGTTGGGGTCCTCTTCATAGCAAGCGGCTCCTGCATGCCTGCAATTCATCCTGAATCCGAGGCAAGCTTTGCTCAGAACGGCTGCGTCATCAGTAAATGCCATCATATGGCTAAGTATAAGCAGCACAAGAAAAAATGGAAAACCTCTTCCCTATGAGGGGCTTGCAATTTAAATAAAGCGAGAAAAATACTTTTTGTAGTGTTTGCCACCTAGAATAAGTAAAATAAATAAAATCTGTTGACTCTGAGGACAGTGATAGATCATTCTAAAGCTCAGAAGTATCATGCCACTTCCTTGTAGAACTCCTCTGTGGATATTCATTGCCCCCAGGTTCAAGTTCATGTTCTTTAACATGGGGGTGGGGGGCATACCTTTCATGACCTGGCACCTGATGGCCCCTCTAGTTTTAGTTTCATCACTCCCCCATGGATACTTTAAGTTGAGCTGAAGTAAACCAAACCTTTTACTGTCTCTAAAATGTGCCAGGTTCTTTTGCATAAGTTGGACTTTAGAAGTACTATTTCAACATCATGTGGCTCAGTGGATTTCCATTCTCTCCTTATATTCATTATAATCCCAGATGGCCATGGCTTCAGTAAGATAGACGTGTAGTTCTCTTTCAAGTGAGAGTGCAGGAATAAGCAGTCCTGAACTGGAGTGGATGCCCCACTGTTACTGAGAGTTCTGGTGGAGAGAAGAGAGTCTGTTAAAAAGATATGTGCAAACCTGAATCTGTAAGACCTGGCTTCTCTCTGGTTTTTGGCATCTTTGGAAGGTTGCTTCTGCCCTCTTGATCCCAGATGGCCCACCTCATCTTTCAGTGAGGAAAGGGGGACAGGGAGGGCATATTTCTTTTCTCAGCATATTCAGTGGAGAAGCTGCATCTACCTGTTCTGCTCATATCTCATTGGCCGTCATTTGGCTACACACTCATATTTAGCTGCAAAGAAGATGAGCAAATATTGGTCTTTCTTTGGGAATAAGTAACAATTTCTGGTGCAGTATTTTATGTAAAACTATTCCAGATGAATAAGTAAATTTTCTTTCCAATCTTGGCTGAGTTGTGGGCACTGTATTTATATATATTTTGCCAAATGAACAAATTTTCTGGCCAGTGGTGTCAGATATTCTAATTCCAAGAGAGAGAAAGACCACCAGGAGGTTAGCAGTAGCACTCCCATTTCACAAATGATGAAAGAGAGCTCAGAAATGATAAGTACTTGTCTCGGTACACAGGATTTGTACATTTCACCTGCTAGCTTCTGAATCCAGACCCTTTGCTGAACAAACATGTAAGGAAATATAACATAGTGGTTAAGAACATCAGCTTTGGGCTCAGACTGGTCTAGATTAGTGGTTCCCAACTTTTTTAATGTCGTGACCCTTTAGTACAGTTCCTCATATTGTGGTGACCCCCAACCACAAAATTATTTTTGTTGCTACTTCATAACTGTAATTTTGCTACTGTTATGAATCATCATGTAAATATCTGTGTTTTCCAATGGTCTTAGTCTCTACAGCAGTGGTTCTAACTTATGGGTCGTGGTTAGACCTGTGACCCCCAACCAAAAATAATTTTTTGGTTGGGGGTCACCACAACATGAAGAACTGTACTGAAAGGTCACGGCATTGAAAAGGTTGAGAACCACTGGTCTAGATGAATCACTTACTGATACTGTGATGAAACTTAAGTTCCTTATCTTTTCTGAGTTTCATTTCTTCACAAGTTGTTATATGCATTAAGTGGGATAATGTGTGGAAACTGCCTAGAAAAATATCTGACTATTTAATAAATAATGGCGAATATTACTAAAATTAATTGATGTTTCTTAAAGTTTGTCACTATTGTTATCAGTCATTTCCATTGTTGGAGACGGACAGCCCAGGAATGGGTGCTTATACCTTTGTGTGTATCTTTCTTCAGGAAGCAAGCAAGACAAAAGAAGCTTTGTAACAAATTCTCATTTTCTTATTAATCTGTCTGGCCCAAGGTATTCACACTTGTCTGAGGGATGACAAAGGCCACTCTCAGTAAATTCACAGATTAGTAACTACGTACTCAGACTCAGGAGTGAGGCAGGTCTAAGTTCAAATCCCAATTTATTTGCTGTCAGGCCTTGGAAAGAGATTTGACCTTCCTTAGGATCGCTCTCTGCTTCTAGCAATGACAATAATAGGAATACCTAACTTATAAAGATACTGCGAGGAATCACTGAGATCATTTAAATAAAAGTGCTTAACACAGAATGTAGCATATCATTGGTGCTCCAGAAATGTGAGTGGGCTGAAATTTGCCCCTTTGTGCATGTATTTCAGCAGCGGCATAAGGATAGAGAGGAGGAGCTGCAGAGAAGAGAAACTCAGAAGGTAGAAGTGAAAAGACTTGGTGATAGCCTGGTGTGAGGGGTATAGTGGAGAAAGGAATCCAGAAAATGTATCTAAAGAAAATTGATTATTTGACAGAATGGAAACACAGGGGAGGAGCAGGTATTAGGGGAGGACAATGAGTGCAACCTTAGACATGTTGGGTTTAAGTGGTCAAAGGATCCAGGCATGGAGATATCAAACAGGCATTAGGTAGTTGAGTCCTGGACTCTATAGCCAACTCTAAGTTCAAGCTTCCCACTTTAACTCAGAAATCACCAGGCTGTCATAAATAAATAGTGACCCAGTGCACAAAATTTATGTACATTAAAAAGGAATTAATTAGAGGAAATAATTTAATATTGCTATTTGCCCTTTCTCTATAATAGAAGTGTCAGTGATGAAAGAAAATTAGTAAAATGTATATGAAAACCTTCCTCATGTCAGAGTTTGGGAAACACCATGGGACCCAGAGTCAAGTCCCCGCCCACCCACATGCACCTCAAAATCACATGAGACCCAGACCCAGTTGCCACTGCCCCCACTGGGCTAGATCCAGACCCAGCCAGTCTCGCCCTTGTCAAGCCCTGCTAGGCAGGAAGGAATAGCCTCAGGTCCCCTGGCCTGGCGCCAGGATGGGGGTTGTGGCCTGAGGTCCCCCAGCCCAGATCAGGGCTTGCCGTGAGGTCCTCCCTCAAGCCATGCCAGGTGGGGGACACTGCCTGAGATCCCCTGTCAAGCCCTACAAGGTGGGAAGGCGCAGCCTCAGGCCCTCTGGCCCAGCACCAGGAGGAGAGTGCAACCTCAGGTCCACTGGCAAGCCCCACTGGGCAGGGATGTGGCCTGAGTTCCCTTGTTAAGTCCAGCCAGGCAGGGGGTGCAGCCTGAGGTTCCCTTGCCTGGTGCTGGGGTGCAAGGTGCAGTCTAAGGTCCTGTCAAGCCCATCTTGGTGGGGGGCGTGGCCTGAGGTCCCCTGGCCTGGTGCTGGGGTAGGAGGAGCAGCCTTAGGTCCCCTCGCCCAGCAACAGGATGGAAAGCGCACCTTGAGGTTCCCTGTCAAGCCCTACCAGGTGGGGGTTGTGGTCTCAGGTCCCCTGGCCTGGCACTGGAGTGGGGGGTATGGCCTAAGGTTCCCCAGCCTGATGCCAGGCTGGGGGCATAGCCTGAGGTCTACTGTCAAGCCCTATAGGAGTAGAGGAAGGTGTAGCCTCAGGTCCCTGCTGATTGCTCATTGAGGCTTTCTATGGGACTTGGTATCAACTGTGGGTGCAGCCATCTTTGTGATAGTGTGATGGTCAATTAGCATATTCCCTCTTTATTAGATAGCATGTTACAAGATCTTCAGGGACCAGAAGTAGTAAGGTGTATGGTATGTAGTTGACTTGGGGCCAACAAGGCAGGGCATGCCTTACTGAAAGCTTCTGATGCTTTTACTTGGGCCAATGAGCAAATTTTAGGGCTCAAACACCCAGGCAGATGTTTGGGTGCTTGAAGTGAATGAAATCTGCCCCCAGGAACTGCCTAGTACAAAATAGAAGATTGAAGACCAAATTGAAATGTGTTTCCACTTTTTTGGTGTCACTGAAATCTACATTGTCTGGTATTTTGGTGAGGAATGAGGCTCCCCAGCTGTGGACATGGTCTGACAGCTGGAACTAATACCTGACATTTCCCCTTCCTGATTAATTATCGTTCACAGGAAAGGCATATATAAAACAAGACACCGTCCCTCTTCCCCGTTTCCCCCTCCCCCTCACATTGTTCAGAGAGCCTCTACTTCACAAGTCATGTATGTCTTCCTCCTCTCTCCTGCATCTAGAGGTAGCAGGGTCAGCTGACCCCTTGATTTCAGACTTTGGACTCCAAACCACGAGAGAATAAATGTCTGTTGTTTGAAGTCTCCCAATTGGTGGTGATTCGTTATAGCAGTCCTAGGAAACTATGTAGAGGCCTAGGCCAATTTGCAAAATCAAACAAAGGAAGTTAGGAGAGATGCGGTACATGAGAAGGGGAGGGATACATGGCATTTCTGAGAGATAAGCAGAGCAGAATGGTGTCTAGGAGGTTTACAATTAGAAGCTGACAAATGTGTATGTAAAACTCTGAACACCTGGCCAAGGCAATGAAGCACTGAAACCAAATACCACCTCTGGGAGCTCCCCTTCTGTCTGCACTTCATTTCTGAAAATGGGTTGTTTCATTAAAATCTTTTAATTTTTAATCTCAAGATATAGGAATTTATAATAGTACTGAACTTGGTTTCCTGTGAAATTTAAATTTTTGAATAATAGTATTTAGTAATGACCTGGTATTCAGGACAAATGTCTTTAAATAGTGAAATCAGAAAGAAAAAAAAAAGAGATAGGAGCAAAAATAATTCAGGAAAACACAACTTATCCTATATAATAAAAGCCTAATATGCAAATGGACCAACACTGACCACCAGGGGGCGGATGCTCAACATAGGAGCTGCCCCCAGCCCACAGGCCCCAGGTCAGCCAAGGTAGTGGGAGTGCCCCCCACCTCTGATGGCCCCACCAGTGGCCCTGCAGAAAGAGGTGACTGGCGGAGGGGGTCAGGGTGGGCAAGCAGGCAGTGCCAGGGCGGCCAAGGCAGGTGCCAACAAGGGACCCCAGATTTCCTCAGAAGTCACCCCACAGATGGGCCCTGATTGCTGGCCAGGCCTAGGGACCCTACCTGTGCACTAATGTCATGCACCAGGCCTCTATTTTGTTTAATAAGACCTAAAACTCCCTTGACTTTTCCCCTTTTTCCTGCAGTAGGACAATATATATGATGAGGCAGCAGTATTAGAAATAACTGGGAAACGAGGAAAATAGTATTGACCAAAAGGAAAAAGAAGTGGCAGAGGGGAGATGAAAGGAAGGAAAGAAGGGAGGAAGGGAAGGAGGGAGGAAAGAAATTATGGGTAAAGTGTAACAATCTCTTGACATTTCAAGTGTTAGCTCCAGCTGACCCTCTGGGAAGCCTACCTTTGGGTCCAGCTAACCCCCTGGCCCTTTGTACCAGCACAGCCTCTGTCACACGCGGCTCCAGGGGTGAGCGTTTCTGGTCACGCTGCCTCTCTAGAGCCCAACCCTGTGCCCAAAAAGCCCCTCAGAATCAATCAGCTTGTCTCCTACTCCTGTCATCAGCTTAACCAAAGTGACTCCCACCTTTCTTTAATTACTGAGATAATTTCTCATATTCTCTGTGCCTCTCCATTCCATTCCCCAGAGCAGCCAGCACGAGAATGTAAACATGCGGCACTGAGCATGCCATTCCAGCCCTTCTAACCCATGGCCCTTCTGCTGAAATCCTTTAATTGGTCCCCTTTGCCAGAAAGATCCAGTCCCTACAAGTTCCCCCATGCAGGCCCTCCTTCCCACAAACCTCAGCACTGAGCTCCTCTCCATCCCCTCTGTCTGCTCTGCTGGGAACGTCTATGTCAACACCTCCCGCATGACCCCTGCCTCCCCTTGTGGTTTCTCCCCTCAGAGCCTCACAAACTCGCCCCGCTCCCCATTTTAGGTGAATCTGTCTTCTCTCACGTTCCTATCATCATCCATCTTCTCCTCTATCTCTAATCGCAACTGTAACTATGTAATACATCCTCTGATGATTGATTTCAACCCTGACTTTCCCCTCAGAGTGTAAGCTCCACGGGAACGGAGCCCATATCTGATCCGTATTTACCCAGCAACTCTCCGGCTCCGAGAATAATCCCGAGGCGCAGTGAGTGTCCATAAAATTAGCTGAACGCTCTGCGGGTGCCGGTGAGAAGCCCACGCTAGAAGCCGCTTCTGCCTTGTTCTGGAGCCGTCGGAGTCCTGCCCCTGGGGGAGAGATAGCCAGCTCCCTGGAAAGCCACACAGAAGAGCAGAGACGGGCAGCTCGTTCTCCCAGCTGGACAGGGCCCTGTGACTCCCGGCTCCTCTGCGAGGTCCGCACCCCGCTATTCACACCGGAGCTGCAGGCCTTCGAGCCCCGTGCGCCGCTTTGTGTGCACAGTGCTCTGCCTCTCAGGCTGCCCCGTGCGATCCTCCAAACGCTGGGAAGGAAACACGTGCCGAAGGGACAGAGGAACGGGGATGGCCAGGATGGAGTAGATCCACAGTGGCCCGCTCTCTCCTTGCGAAAGCATCTGGGTGGCAGAGTGCCATGAAAGAAGAGGCAGAAACTAGTGTCGTTTTCTTAAAGTCCTTTGTGAAGTGTTTTATTCAAGAGGAAAACATCAAGTATCTGGCCATCTCAAAACACCACCCATGTGCTTTTGTGGTAAGGACTGGGTACACTGTGACAGCAGGTAGTCATCTTAAAAAGCAGATGGTGGCTTATTCCATTAACCTTTGGGGAGAAGTAAAAAGGGAGAGAAGATAATTGCCCCATTGGATAAGAGTGCCAGGGGCTTTTTGTATTAACAAGGGCATTAGCTTTTTTCCATCCACCCAGGTGACTTTAAGTGAGAAATTTCTATCAACATCACTCTCCCCCTTTGAAATAGGAGGCAGATATCAACTTACTTCTTCCTTGAGAGAGAAAATGTATATAAAGCTTCCAGGGGTTAATGGAGGTCGGGAGTAGCAGTGAAATTTTAAAAAAAGTAAAACATAGCAATGCCACTTCTTCAAAAATAGACTCACCCAGGCTGTGGTATTTTGTGGAAGAGCCATACTCAAGGGGCCAAAGAGCCACAGTTTGCCGACCGCAGACCTAACCCGTTCCTGCCAAAGTGCCTGACACTAGATTTTCTGCTTCATTATGGTCCTGGTTAGGATCTGGTGGTACCAATTTTCAATGCCTTTTCAGAAGGTTATAGGGTAGGGGCAGGTGGCAGGAAAATTTCTTCTTGATTATTTTCCAATAATATCACTTCACTAGGAGCTAAGAAAGAACTTTCAGTATCCCCATGTGTTTCAAAAATAAGTAAAATGTAAACACCCTTCTCTTTAAGAATGTTCAAGTTGACCCACTCTCAAACCCAGAGCGAGACTTCCTCATATTGTCTCCTCTGTGATGTCCTAGCTTCTACCCCAGCCCAAACCCTCACAGAAGTCATTTTCCCACACCACCTGCCCTTGTGTGTTTACTCCTCTCCCCTCCCACATTCCCCCTCAGGGATCTGGGTTAGCAAAGAGAATGCTCTTCTCAGCCTAAGGAAAACAAGAGCCGTGGTTGGAGAGTGGAAGGTGTTAGTTAAGGTTTTAGTTTGACTTTATTATGATTCATTAATTTCTCTATGGAGTGTTTTTTAAAGAGAAAGTTGGAACACTATAGCATGGCAGTCCAATGGAGTCACGTGCATAGGTAGAGCCTGAGAGTTGTAGGGCATGAACAGAGCCCTATAAGTCAATAAGTCAACAAGGGCCTGAGTATCCTGGCCACCCCCTGAGGTACCTGGGGACGCAGGCTCAGAAGTGGTCCAGCTCTGTGAAAAGTGCTTTATACACACCAACCTGAGAAGTAGGTGCTAATGTTTATATTTTATTAATGAGAAAACTGAGGCTCAGAGAGGATAACTACATTGTTCAAGGTCGCACAGCGTACCAATATGGGTTCAAACATTACAATCCAGATTGGTCGGACTCTAGACCCTTTGGTTTGAAACCTGTCTTTCAAAACATCTGTTTTTTTTTGTTTGTTTGTTTGTTTTGAAGTGAATGCAGACCTACAGAAAGTTGCAAAAAGAATACAGATAATTCCACTAAACCTTTCAGCCAGCTTTCTGAATGTTAACAATGTAGCACATAATTATTTATTTACTTGATTATATCTCCCTCCCCACAACCATTGGAGGGTAAATTGCAAAACTGTTGCCCCTTTACTTCTAAGCAACATAGTGGTATTTCCTAAAAACAAGCATTTTTTTTCTCTTATATGCCCACACATCATCAAGTCAGAAAATTAACACTGTTGAAATAATATTATCTGGTCTACAAACCTTGTTCAAACTTAGCCAGTTATGGCACCAATGTTCTTTACAGCACACACAAAAAGTCCTGATCAAAAATCCAATCCAGGATCATGTACTGTGTTCAGAGCTTCTGTCTCTTAAGCCTCCTTTAATGTCTGGGAAAGTTCTTCATCCCTGTTCTGTCTTTTATGAACTTGCCACATTTGAAGATTATAGCCTGTCCCACAATTTGGGTGAGTGGGGCGCTTCCTTTGATAGATCCAGGCATGCATTTATGGCAAGAATACCACAGATCATCACTGTGTCCATCTAATGCAGCAGACCAGGAAGCTCATAGATGTATCTGTGTCATTGCTGATGACATTCATTTTAATCTCTTAGTTAGGGTCATATCTGTCATGTTTCTCCTATATAGGCAATATTTTCCCTTTTAGTTAACAATCATCTTGAATGGAAATATTTCCAAACTATATAATTTTACCCACTAGTTCTAGCCTTCATTGATAATCTTTGCCCAAAACAATTATTACTAACATGGTTGGTTGCTAAATGGTGATTTTTCTAATTACATGATTTCTTCTACATGTATTAGTTGGTATTCTATTTTAAGGAAAAGCATTTTCTTCTCTTCCATTTGTTAACTTACTTTCATTTAAAAGAGTTATATCAGTTTGAGCTTATGGATTCTTAGTTTATTCTATGGGGTTACAATCTGTCACTATCATTATGTATTCCCAGTCTCCAATTGGCTACAGATTGGCCAGTGGGTGAACTAATATATAGCTTTTATACCCAAGGATTCTAACACTTTAACTTAATGCTTTACTTAAAGTCTTCCACCTCCCACTTTCCCATCTTGAATTTTTAGCTAGAAAATTTATTTTCTGAGAAGTCCTCAGGTTCAGTGATCCAGTTACAGTCTGTTCTTGCTGACTAACTCTTGAAATAATTTTTTTTTTTAGAACTAGTGCTAGAGGTGAAGGGAGTTAAGTGGCAATTCTCCCAGGAGGCCATTCTCATGGCCTTGCCAGCTGCTCAGAGGGAGGTAGACGACAATCTTTCCTGAACACTTTTTGCTTTCTTATTTCTGTGTACTTTTGAACACTTCCTACCCTCTGCCAAGATTAATCCTAACTCCCTCCATCAGCCCAGAAATGGACTCAAATTCCAAGACTGATCTCTTCCTCTGTAAATCCATCTCAACTCCCTGGGCAGAACTCATTGTTCTCTTCACAGCAGCTCTGTTGGTATAGCCCTTTTAAAAATTAATTTTTAGAGAGTGAGAGAAAGAAGGAGAGAAGGAAGGAGAGAGGTAGATGGGAAAGAAGGAAGAGAGAGAGAGAAAGAGAGAGAGAGAGAGAGAGAGAGAGAGAGAGAGAGATTTGTTGCTCCACTTAGCCATGCCATTGGTTGATTCTTATATGTGTCCCAACTGGGGATCAAAACTGCATATAGGAAGGACACTCTAACCAACTGAGCTACCCAGCCAGGTCTGGTATAGCTTTTATTTCAGAATCAATTACATGGCATTTTATATATTCACTAGAGGCCCAGTGCACAAATTTGTGCACAGGTGGGGCCTGGTCAGCCCACCCACTTTGGAGCCTATCAGACAGTTGGCTGGCTGGCCCCACCCCCTGGTTGAACTCCTGGTTGAGGGGAGAATTTGCATATTAGCCATTTATTATATATGCTATTTTTTTTTTTTTGCCATTTGTTCCTCTCAAGAGGTTGTGAGCTTTTCATTAATGAGTTCTTACACATATCTGCCTCAAGGAATGATACAAAATATTTTTTTAAGTTTATTGAATTTATTGGGGTGGTATCTTATATAATAAAAGCCTAATAAAAGCAGAACAATTGGTGGCTATGAAATGCATTGATCACCAAGGGGAAGATGCTCAATGCAGGAACTGCACCCTGCCTGCAGGCCTGAGGCCAGTCAAGGCAGGTGTGAGCACCCTGCTGGTTGCCCCACAGCGTGAGGGGACTGGTGATGGTGCTGGAGGGGGCCAGAGCCAGAGAGTGGGCAGCACCAGGCTGGCCAAGGCAGGTGCCAGTGGGGCTCCTCCCCAATCACCCTGCCAGTCCTTCTACAGACTGGCCCTGATCTCTGGCCAGGCCTAGGGACCCTAACTGTGCATGAATTTCATGCACTGGGCCTCTAGTTGGTTAATAAGATTATATGGGTTTCAAATGTAGAGTTACATAATGCATCATCTGCATACTGTATTGTGTGTTCACCATACCAAGTCAAGTCTCCCAGTGGTTTAAAATTCATTAGAATCTACTACTAGGTCATCATATGCACCAGAGGTCAGCAAACATGTTATGCCCAGAGCCAGGTAGTTTTTGTGGGTGAAACAGTTTCTCTTACAACTCCTTAACTCAGTCACTGTGTGTGAGAGTCCCCATCAATAATACCTAAAGAAATTAATGTGGCTGAGTTTCAATAAGACCTCATTTACATAAACAGGATTTGGGCTAGATTTTTGCCAGAGGACCATAGTTTGTTGACCCCTGCTTCTCCCACTTCAAGATCTTTTTAATAGTTGAGCCCCTTCCTCTGGAGACCCCTAGTTATCCCTGGTGAGTGCCTGCATATCCTAAGGTCCAACTGAAACCTCCCCTGTTTGGGAGGAGAAAGTTCTAGTTCTGCATTTTCCATAGCTCCCCCATTCATTCCCTACCCTAGCATGCTTCACTGTTCACTAGTGAAATGATCACAAGATCAGTCACTCACTTCCTGTACCCAGGACTCACAGCCTCATGATGTAGGCGCTCTCTTAACATGGAAAGCATAAAGGAGTAACCACATTCAGAGTAGCTTGCACAATCTATAGCAGACATTATGGATGTCCCACCTACACTCCTGCTTCTTACCATTCCAAGTCCTACTGGCCCATTGTACTTGTTTGGAAGCAAACACATCCAGGAATAGCCCTCAACCAAACACCAGAGAAGCAAGTCCACCCAGCTCCTTACCCCTCAGATGTGATAATGTGAGGCTTCCAGAATCTCTCAGCTAGATTCAGCTCTTGTGCCCCACACTGACATTGGATTTAAAAACAAACCTTTTCATTGGCTGCCTTGCTTATTTTTATTACTTTCTATTTCTATATAGGTGCTCCCTTTGCCTCCCAAATAAATCACTTTTGCTTTAACCTTTGTTCGAGGGTCTACTTTGGGGCATATATATCCTCACCTGTATTTTAAAATTAAGGGCTGCAAGGGAGAGTGATTAAGGCAATCCATCACGTGCATGGAAGAGTTAGAATCCAACCCCCAGACTCCTGACTGCTGCATATATGTGATCCAGTTCACCAGATTATTCTCAGCCAAAGTGTGCAGAATGGAAGGGTGAATGCATTTCTGATACTAACTCATCTCCCCCAAAACAACCCTAAATTCAACTGTTGTGGGGTTTTTGTCATAACACAGTGATTGGCAAACTGCGGCTCGTCAGCCACATGAGTTTGCCAACCACTGACCTAGACTCTTGATTCCAGTAATTACAGGCTGTTGTTCCTTGTGATTAAGCCCCCATCCCAGTGGTCGGCAAACTCATTAGTCCAACAGAGTGGGAAACCGCTGCTCACGAGCCACGTGTGGCTCCCAAGACAGTTTGCCGACCACTGCCATAACACAATGCCAAATAGCTCACTTTGTTTAGATAAGAATGAAATGCAAAAAACTCAGATATTTAAGTTAGATGGTTGCCCCATACCTGCCTGTGCCCTTAGGCCCTACCTCTTCCAGATCCTATTTGAACAGGGAAGTGTCTCCTGAATCCCACCTGGCAGCCATTGATTCTATGGCCATTAACCTTGTTTTTAGTGATTGCTCTGCTTTAAGGAGGAGTACCTGGGAGAGCGAGCTCTTCAGGTGTTTATGACATTAACCTTCTAGTACAGAACATTCCATTTTGCTGTACCCAACTCTAAGCAACTTGCACAGACAGATTTTGAACAGTGCAGTCTAGGTGAGGGCCAACATGGGTTGACATTGAATCCCAAAACCAACACTTAGGGGCACTGATTAGGACAGGGCAGGGGTTAAACCATGTTGGAGGACCAATTAGAAGAGAGGAAAACTGTCACTGAGAATGCTTCATCACAGAGAGCTACTACAGAGAAATGGATCAGGCAGATGGAGTCTGAGTGTGAAGCTGTGTTTGGGTGAGAGACGGTGATCCCATAGTAAGACAGGAGACAGGTGTGCTCTATTCCTGCATGGCTCTTGTATTGCTGAGTTCCATTTGTAGCTTGTAGATACTAATGTAAAGATTCTTCAGGGCTAACAGTCCCTGGAGCCTGAGTCTCCATTTGCTGCTAGCCTTGGAAGCTGGAGCAGATATTTTACTTGTCTGTGTCTCCCTCTGCTCCTGTGCAAAATGGGATAATTATAGCACCTTCCCCATAGAGTTGCTGGGAGGAGAAAAGACTATCTCCATGTAAATTACCAAGGCTAGTGCCTGTAGGAAACGGGTCTCTGTGATTCATCTCCAGCATGGTCAGCTTTTGATGAAATGGTTGCTGAATTTCCCCAGGGCAAACAGAATGTAGAAAGGAGAGAAGAGGATGTAGGAATAAAGGACTGTGGACTGGGACCAGCAACAGGGTGGAAACCCCTAAGGCACCTGCCTCCTAGAAAGGGGGAGGTGGAGACAATTGGAAAAAAGCCTCACCTAATTTCTTTTAAAAATGGTCCAGTAGGAGACAGCAAGATCTAGGTGACATGTGAGGAAACAGGTGACTCCGTGGTACTCAGCCAATGAGGAACCGGAGAAGGGACTGAACACATAGCTGTGTTCTCTGCCCTAGGTGTGCCTTACAACCAGTTGGACACTGCTCTCTAGAACGTATTCAAAGTCTTGTATTTGCCATACTTCTGTCACTGAGTCTGTTATTTGAATTCGGACAGGTGAGCATTTCTCACAGTGCCTATCCAAGAGAAGCGTTCGTCATGTGTCCCAGCCATTTTTAATATCATGAGTGGTAATATTCCAGAAACATTCATTAGGATTGGCACTATTCCACAAGTCAATACCATGTAGGTATGATCACTGAGGTGGTGACCAAGGCCAGCATCCACCTTACCCTTACAACCACTAAGTAAGAGTTTATCAAAAGACCTTCCACAAATCTGTGTCTTGCCTTTTAATGTCAATGAAGGAAACCAGGCACAACTTGATTTTAGTGAAACTTGCAGACTTCTAAAGGTCAATCCTTGGTTGTTTTGCTCTAAGTGTTCAGAACCATCCTTTTAATGGCCAGTGCTGGAGTCATGATCCAGAGTCATGTCATTCCCATTACAGAACCTCAGAACTCACTGCCATCTTCTGAAATATTCAGAGACACTCTTTTTCAAGTCTCAGCACTCTCCATTCTTCTGGGTGGACTTCATTTAGAGCTGCCAGGTGCTGTCTCAGAATCCCTTTACCTGAAGTGGGGGTGCTTTTTTCCTTCTACTAGTAAGGTTAGCTCTGCATTTTCATTCTGATGCTAATTTTTCCTGGCCTTTTATCTTAAGAAGTTAGCAGCAAAAACAGATGCTCTGGAGACCTTTGCCATCCCTCCCCTTTGCTCACCTGAAAGAAACAGACTTTATGACTTAACTTTCTGTTCCAAACTTAGTTTTAAAGCCCATTTGGGTGTCCTTAGAAATTTTTCTATGCATCAGCTCATGCGAGATGTCCCACTCCAGATGTCTTGTTTTCCCACTGTTCAATGCTCACTTACACAAAAAACACATTAGGTGCCCACTGTGAGGCCTGCATTGTGCTACATTTCAAAGATACAAAGGAAACAAGATGTAGTTTCTGCTTTTAATAAGCTGGTGTCAAAGTGAGAGATGCAAACAGACAAATACAAGACAGTAGGTGAGAACTCTGTTAAAGATCGATAGGGCAGAACTGAACCCAGCACTTTACCTGCTCCTGGAAGGAGTCAGGTCAGCTTTACTGAGGAGGTGGTGTTTGAGCAAGTCTTCTATTTTACTCTCCTTTATTCTCTCTATCCTCCACCCCACCTCATTCCTTCTCTAGACCCACACGTCGCCATTAATGATGTGTACAAATTTGCCTGTACACTATTCATGCCAAATGCATATTGTCTTTCTATGCACATGTATTTACTTTAAAATTGATGTAAATGATCCTATTATGTACCTTATTCTATTTCTTGCTCTCCTTCACTAAGCACACTTTGTAAGATGCACTCATGCCAGAGTGTGGACATCTAAGTGGCTGTGCCTGGTTGCTGCATGTCCCTCTGGGCTGTGCGTCCTTCCCATTGTCTGAAAGTGAAACATCCATTGTAGTTCCCAGTACCCCACGTAACTTCAGTAACATGCTTTATGACTCATTTGTGGATTAGCGTGAGATGTTTCATGGATCATGTATACCCAGGGATAGAGTTTCTGGGTTATAGATATCGCAGACATAATACTGCCCCCCAAAGATCTCCAATTCCTAAAACTTGTGAATGTGACCTGGCATGGCAAAAGGGAGTTTGCAGATGTGATTAAGTTAAGGGTCTTGAGATGGGGGATTGATCCTGGATTGTCTAGGTGAGCGCATTATCATCACAGAAGAAGGGGAGCAGAGGGTCAGAGATCTGAGATGCTACATTGCTAGCTTCAAGAGGGAGGAAGAGCCATGAGCCAAGGAATTGGAGGTCTTCTAGAAGCTAGAAAAGGCAAGGAAATTATTCTCCCCTTGAGCCTTCAGAAGGAACTCGACCTTCCAACACCTAGATTTTAGCCTGCTGAGACCTATGTCAAACTTCTGCCTTCCAAAACTGTGCAATAATACATTTTTAATAATATATTTGTATTGATTTCAGAAAGGAAGGGAGAGGGGGAGAGAGAGATAGAAAGATCAATGAAGAGAGAGAATCATTGATTGGTTGCCTCCTGCACTTCTCACACTGGGGATCAAGCCTGCAACCCAGGTATGTGCCCTCACAGGGAATTGAACCATGACCTCCTGGTTAATAAGTGGACAGACACTCAACCATTGAGCTATGCCAGCCGGGCCAGTTGTATTATTTTAAGCCACTATTAATTATTTGTTAAAGCTAAAGAGGAAATCACACATAAGTTATGCCTAGATTTATTTTGATTGAAAAGGTGCCAGATTACTCTTCAGAATAATCTATATCCCTTATAGCTGTGCGTGAGTTGTCCCATCTCTATGCCTCTGCCATCATTTGGACTAATCCAGTTTCCTGGTTTCTGTTAATCTGATTGGTAGAAATCACAAATCGTGAAGAGATCGTCAGAATTTGCCAAATCAAGGTGGGGTGGATGGAGTGGGAATAGGGATGTCCTTGAGCCCATGGCTGCTTTGGTTGGGTTGCCTGTTTGGGGGCAATGGTGGTGGGGGACATGTAAGTCAGGAGGGCACCCAAAGTGGGCTCCCAAGGGGCCTTCACAGAGCGTAGGTGAAGACAAATCACTACGCCTCATAGGACACAGAGCTTGGGGACTCCATGAATTAGAACCGCGGACAGTGGAGAGGCAGTGTGGGGTAGTGGCCAGTAGCAGGGCTGAGCATTACTCCTCTTCCACAGCTGTTGAGTGACTTCGAGCAAATTCCTAGCCTCTCTGACCCTTGGTGTCCTCCTCTGTATCACAGGGATAATAACTCCACCTTCCTCATGGGACTGCTCTGAGCATTCATTGAGGTCATGAATGTAAAGCCCTAACACAGTAAATGGTAGATTGCACCAATTAAAAAAATAATAATAACATCCTCATTATCACAATAATTATAATGACAATCACTTTTTCTTATATTTCTCAAATTGGTTCTTATTGATTTATAGTATCCTTTGCTGACTTTTCTGGAGAATAATGTACCATGATCACTTTTCATATATTTCAATGTAAATAATTTTGTATGTTATTTTCAAGTAAATCTTCCTCTCCTCGACTGCTTCCCTTACACTTCCCCACCCCTAAAACAGTTGTGGTCTTGCGGGTTGTTCACAGCATAAAGAAATTAGACACAGCTTATTTTTCTGACATCTCTCCTGCATGCTCTCTCCCCCAGCAGTTTTCAGGGCTAAATAATGCATGAGAGGAGAGAACAGCGGGGCTTGTATTAGCACAGAAAACAGCGCTGTGAGGATTCTGTGCTGCGAAGAGATGAAAGTGCCCGGTCAGAAGGCCAGTAACAAAGTAAGAGAGAAGCACAAAGCATTGACAAGGGAGGAAAGAAAAGCATTTTTCAAGCAAGATTTGTCAGGAGTAGGAGAGCAGATGGCTCGGGAGACAGTCGAGGAGTCTTCATTAGACACCAGCTCTGATGAGGTACACCAACGGGGACCCCGCTTTTGAAGGGCGCGGGCTCTGAAGAAGCTAAGGAACAGGAGCTCCCGCTTCCCTGGTCCTCTGAAGCCTTCTTGACTTGCCCACGTGGACGCGGTTCCTTCTTCCCTGGGCCCATGATTGTCTTCTTTCCTCCACAAGGGATAACTCTCACTTGTGAGTGAGGATTTATGCCTCTTTTCTTTACTCAGCTGAGTCCCTGGCCAGATTGTATTTTAGGCATTTTTCTAGATGGATTAAAATAATAATTATTGATCATTTACCCTGTTCCTGTGCTAAGTAAGCACTCTGTATGCATTATATAAAATCTGCCTTATAACTACCTGAATGCTTGTTTTGCAATGTGGAAATGCGCCAGGTGGAACTTGAGACTTGTTTAAGACACACAAGGGGAGGGTGATGAAGGTGGGACATGCACTCAGATGCTTTACTTCTTAGTAAAGCTGTGAGGTTCTCCTATCACCAAAGCCAGGTGTGGTGCAGGGCACAAAGAATGGACCCAGCCAGCAGTTGATTTGTGAACAAACTATAGTGCCTGATAGTCAGCTGGCTGGTGCTGTGGCACCAGGAGTCAGGACTAATGTCCCTCAGGCCTGGCCATGAGTGGGTAGGGCGAGGTGTATGGAGTTTTATGTCTCCAAAGTAAAACTGATGTCTGTCTCCAGAAGTCTATGTCAGAAAGTTCCTATTGGCTGCTTCTTTCCTTAACTAAGTGTATTGAGACCCCTCTGGTCTTTGTAGTTAATGCTTCAGGACAAAACAGGACTGTGACTTCTCCCCTTGCCTCAATGCTGTTATTTCAGCACCAAGGAAGGCTGGGAACCTCGGAAACTCTGCCATGGAGGGCTGAGCCTCCTGTGGCTGGCCTACATATATATATAAACATCAATTTTCAAGAGAGACTCCATTTCTATGGAGGCATTTGCCATTGAGCTGGTTGCTCAATTTTACTTAGTCATTTAAAAATGATTCAAAGGGAGGGAAATCATAAGAAACTTCCATTTTGCCTTTTGCCAGCATATCTCTAAACTAAATTCTCAACATTTGTGAGTTTTGTATTCTGATAAATGTGTTGCCTCAAGAATTCTGTATTCATCTTTTCTCAGCTCCCCAGATCACATACCACAATTCCAATTCTGATTTTCAGTCTTGAAGATTCTCCCTGACCCTGGAGGGTGATGTGTTAAATCAAGTCAGCTCTGTGGGATGCCCTCCTCCTTCTCTTCACAACACTCCGGGTCCCTCCTCTTCTCTAAGAGGATCAGAGGAAAGAATGTCTTTTCTGGTGAAGGCTTAACTGTTAAAGCTAGTCTTTCCACCCTGGTCCACAGGGAAGCCTGCTCTAGCGTTTGGTAGCTTTGAGAGATACCCTTATTCCTTGGCTTACATCTCTCCTTCCATCTTTAAAATCAGCAGCACAGTCTGGTTTTAGGCTTTGTGTAGCTCAGGGATTGAGCATAGACTTACGAACCAGGAGGTCAGGGTTCAATTTCCAGTCAGGGCACATGCCCAGGTTGTGGGCTCCATCCCCAGTAGGAGGCATGCAGAAGACAGCTGATCAGTAATTCTCTCTCATCATTTTTCTATCTCCCTCTCCCTTTCTCTCTGAAATCAATACAAATATATTTAAAAAAACAACATAAACAAACAGAAAACCAGCAGCATGGCATCTTTAAATCTTCTCTTGACTTGGACTGTTCTGTCTATCTTTACAAGGACCCTTGTGATCACATTGGGTCTGCCCAGATAATCCAATAATCTTCTCATCTCAAGGTCAGATGATTAGCAACCTTAATTCTATCTGCATACTTAATTTTGTCACCAGATAACCTAATTAACCAAACATTGTCACAGTTTTCAGAATTAGGATAGACATTGTTTGGGAAAACCATTGATCTACTACTACTAGCTTACTACTCTAAAAATTATTCTGCCTTTACATGGTTTCTTTGGACAAACAACTGAATTTCACTGGTTTAAACTATTAATTCTATACAGAAGATTTCCCCTTCTGACTCGAGTGCAGTCTCTGTCTTCCCCCAGTCTTATACCTCAGTTAACTGCAGGACGTCTTCTAGCTGCATTTTACACAAATACAAGTAAACCCCTCAGAATCCTATAACCAGTTCAGTTCTTTCTACGGATGGCCCAGTTTTCTTAATTTTTAGTGAACAATGAGAAATCTTTATGTTCACTTTGGGTGAGCAGAAATAAATAAAAAAAAAAAGGTTTGGTGGAGATCTCTATCAACCTGAGTGGAAGGGGTATTACTTTAAAATAGAAACTATTACGTTTGCTAAGCGAGGCAACCATGAACATATACTTGCATATCTTTAACCCTAGGAAACATAGCTGATCAATGGCTTCAGCTGCTGAATTTTGAAATCCATGGCAATATTTGGGGTGAGGCTATACATATTGGCCGCTCTCACCAATGATTCAAAATGGGACCCTGACAGACGTATTCCCAAGAGACAAGAAGACAGCTGACAGCTGACCTTGGCCACAAGACTCCCCTATGGCCTTGCAGTTCTTTCTTTAGACTGCAGGGCACTTCCTTAGACTCTAGAACATTTCAGTCTCACCTTTCTTCTCCACCTCCCACCCCCTCAATCAGGTTCAGAATAGCATCTTAGTCTGATGGGTCTCCTAGGTCATCTCTGCTTCCTCTCCATTTTCTCTCACCAGGTGTTTCCCTAGTAAAATAGGTGTTGAATCCCATCTTGCACCTGCTTCTCAACAATCTGATAGGAAGCCTGAAGGTCCAAGACCTCAGTGAAGCCCACCTTTTAAGGTTCCAAACAGACACAGAGAATGTACAATTGCCAGTTAGGGAGTATCCAGACAACATAAACTCCCTGGCTCCAGGAGGAGAAGGTGGGAGGAAAATGACATGTTTCAGAAACAACAGAGGGATCCAGGAGACAGGGGTGCTATGAACTGATGTCATGCATGACATAAATTGACAGTTAATTGACCAAAGATTTGGGAACAGTTCAGCAGAAGAGTGTGCATGAGAGGGAATGTGCATACCCTGAACAATGGGGACAAGTGCATGTGCTCACTTCAGAGCAGGTCTCTCCAAACTGAACTGCCCTTGTCCACTTTGTGCGTCTTCATCCTGCCCCAGCCTGGGACTGAAGGAGGGGGCATGGGTTTGTTCACTGAGCTTCCAATAGGAGGGACAGTGGGTAAAAGCTGCTGGAAAACAGTCCCGGGTCTATATGAGGGCTTTTCTCATAGGCACTTCATAGCAGGAGGCATGTCCACCAAAGACACACGAGTCTCCAGTCATTGGTAGGAGGTTGAACTGGGGAGCTCTGAAACTTTCCATATCAGATATTGGAGTAGATTCAACAATCACCTGCTCAATTTCTGCAGCTTTCCAAACACGATGAATTCTCTTAAGGACTCTCTTCAACACTCAGGAGAAATGTTCTAAATAGGGACTTCAATCTTAACTGGATTAAACTGTAACTAATTATCTCCTGTGCAATTCCATTGGCCAGCCCAGTTTTCAAATCACTCTGCCGAATTAAACAAAACTGCCCCAGATTTTAGATATAGTTCATTAAAGTCTTCACAGTGGAAACGCTTTATGCTAACAGAAGTTCACTTGTATGTTTTAATGTGTGTAACTGGATGACTTATCTCCTGATCTTGAGTAAGATATCCAACTTCTGAGAAGGAAGAAGCCTCAGGATTGTTGTTTTCTTTTTATTATTTTTTAGCTGTAAGATAAAAGCAATAATGATACCTCCTTCTTACATTTATTGAATGATTAAATGGGGCATTGATAGTAGTTAACACTCATATTCAACTTTCTATGTGCCAATCACTGTTTCAAGCACTTTATATCTTTTAGTTTATATTTTCCTAACAACTTTATGAGTAAGGTTCAATTATGATTCTCATTTTACTGATGAAAAAACTGAGGCATCAATAGGTTAAATAACTCATAAAAGATTGCATATTTAATAATAAGGGAGAGAGATGGAATTTAGAGCTAGGAAATTTATCCAGGATAGTTTTGTATACACTATTTTTGCTATGGCATGTGTGTATAAAGCACTTTACCCAGAGTTTGGAGCATACTATGTGCTCCAAAACTAATAGCTAATTAGGTATTAGCTAATGCTGTAATCATTGCTTTACCCTGAGGCTTAGAGTGCAGTTGTCCCAACTCTCCAGCATCTGCACTATTCCTATAGCGATTGCGAAGCCTGGGTCTCCTTGGCCCTCTTTGTGTGATCAGCCCCAACTGGCTGATGGGAAGACAGGCCCTAAGGTGTTGCCTTCCTGAGACTGAGATTGAGCCTGGGGACGTTAAATTCAAAACCTATCCCTATGGAGTAAGGTCAGTCAGTAGTAGTATTTGCTCTATTTCTCCTAAGTGTTGAAGAGAGTCCTTAAGGAGGTAAAATCTGAGCCCTTTAATCCTAAGGTTCTTTGACTTCTGTAGGACATGCAGAAGTCGGTTTCACTGAGACCTTAGGAGAGGTTTTTTGAAATACTGCATAAAGGAGTGGGAGTTGAAAGACATTTCCGTTATAGCAAAGAGAAATTAGGGGATGATTCATCCTATTCTGTAGAGAAAGCAGAACTCAGAGATCTTGACATCAGTAAGAACCGCAGAGTTAGTTTGGGAGGAGAAAAAAAAAGGACCATCAAGTTTATAAATGATGGTTCCCAAGATGATAATAAGTGGTGCTTTGATGATCACTATATTCATTAGACATTTTTGCAGCTTTCCCCCTCATTTTTCTTGCTGATAAATTCTCACTCAGTCCTCCGGAGATAAGTGCACAGATTTTAGAGACAGCTCTGAGTTTCTGAACAGTTTCTACTTCCTTTATGGGAAATCTTGAATAAGAACTTCACCCTCTCTGAACCTCAGACTCCTCCTTTCTGGAGTATCAGTAACACTTTTATTCATATTGTAGAGTTGCTGTGGGACAAACTGTGATCATATATAAATACTGTACAATGTACCCAGGTTAGAGCTCAGCCATACATTCTGTAGATGTTAGTAATATTTGCATGGTGATGCGAGTTTTCATGTTGGTACATCTGAGCCTTCACAAAATTTGAAACCAGAGAGAGTCACAGAATTGGCTTACGTTGATTTTGATGACAAGGCTTAGGCATTTGATACAACACGAACAAGAATGCTTTGTTGAAAACATACATTTTCATTTTCTAATATCTACTATTCCTACCATAGACATATGAAGTCTATGGTCACAGAAATCCTTCACAAGACTCTTTAGCTTGTCAGTTCTGTAAGATTCCCATTGCCCTCAGTGTCAAACTTATCTCAAAATTTCAGTTCTCCATCACAGAAGCATTTATTTTTGCTCATGCATTGGAGGGTTATCTTGATTGTGGTTGGTCTAAACTGCTGGATTTAACTATAAACCATGGGTGTGCTCCTCGTGTCTCTAAATGTTCAGGTTATAGTGGAAATGTAAGAGGCAAGCCCTACCTTGGAAACACATTGCCAGCCTCTGATTGTGTCACATCTAATTGTACCTATTGGTCGAAGCAAGTCACAAGACTAAGCCTTACTGTTAGGCCATTTCAGGGGGATGATTGTGCACAAACACTATAAGGAAGTTAAGAATTGGGATAATATCTCAATTCTACTGTACCTGGAACTCCAAATCTCCTAAGTTCTTTTACACTTTTATTAATTAGTACTTTTCAAGTTGTGTAAGGCTGGCTAAGGTGCTTCAAATGACTTAAGTCTATTAGAAGATTACATAGAATGTGCAAAGAAATACTAGACACATCTATTAGAAGATTACAAAGAAATACTAGACACATCTATTAGAAGATTACATAGAATGTGCAAAGAAATACTAGACACCATCTTAGCTCGATGGGATTAGGATTTTTCTCTGCTTCCCACCCCCAAGCCCTTGCACAAAATGGCTGCTCAGTAAATGTTATTGAAGGAACAAACAAATGAATCCCACAGAAGCACCGTAGGTGACTGGTTATCTTGCCATTTTCTACGAAAATGCCTCCATTGCTCCCTCCACTCTAGTCATCACCATACTCACGATTCTGCTTCTCTGTCTTTGTTATTTTATGGCTTCTGGTTTTACTTTGCCTTTTCCCCTTAAGTTTCCCAAGAGGAAGGATTCTGTTGAGTTAATTAGCCATATTTTAATCTATTGGGTAGAGATCTTGACATGTTGCCTCATGTTGGCACAAGTGAGCCAATAGATAATGAGTTCTGTTTAAGTTGCTCTTCACTGGTTCAATCACAAAAGAAAATGGTAAGGAACATGCAAGGAATTCCCAGTGGCTACAGTTATCAGCTGGGGTCTGTGAGCTTCTGCTGTCACATATACTCGAGGACCTTGCGTTGGCTTGCCTCCTTCCTCTCTTTATAATAATACATTCATCCTGTGATTTGAAAAGATAACCTCTCTCCAGCACAGATAGCTCTTTCTCCCTCTGAAGTGCTAATCACAATCCGATGAGCCAGCCAACAGCCCCTCATCTCATTATTTTCTACCACTAGCTGGCTAGAACTCCATTTCTCACAGCAAAGCATTTCCCTTCAGAACATTGTTCTGCCTGCCTGTGGAAACAGAACTGTTTTTTTGGTTTTGTTTGTAATTATCTTGTAGCAACAACCCTCTCCCTTAAGTCATTGAAACCGATGGAGACCCAAGGCAGCTAGGTCAAAACTGAAGCTATGAAAGTTTCTCTCTCTTCCCCTCTCCCCCTCTCCCTCTCTCCCTTTCTTCCTCTCTCTCTGTCTCTCTCTCTCCCTCTCCCTCTCCCTCTCTCTCTTGTATAAGAAATGACTTTTAGAGAAGAAAACATGTTAAAGCCTTCCAAGGTGAGGAAAATAGAAACAATCAGCTTTTTTTTTTTTTTTGACAAATCAATGGAGAATGAGAAGATAGAGATGGTGATTCCTGGTATCAGGTAGAGAAGTGGGAGGCCACAGCTATGGGGACAGAGCTTCAAGAATAAAGTTGCAAAGGTCCAGAAAACACACAATTAAGGACAATTCAGGATTGCAATTGGATGTTTTCTCACTCAGTTGCTGTGTCTCATAAGACAGGAGGTGCTCTGTAGGTCAGAGAGGAAGACAGGAATGGTATCAGATGAGGACATTATAGATTAGAAGGTTAGACTGTAAATTCCATGAGGACTCAACTGTCTCATTCCTCTTTATATCTCTAATGTGAAGACACGGGAAGCACCTACATGAGTCCTGTGGATGTTAGACAACAAATTGAAAATTTAATTAATTCATGAATTATTAAGTTAATTAAAAATTGAAATCTAGGGTGAGCTTTGCAATTACACAGAAAAGATCAACTTTCAAAAATATACACAGGTGAGAGTGAGGAAATGGAGAAAGTGAATGAATGATTATTCAACCTGTACCTGGAACATGGCCCAAAGAAAAAGAAAAAGGCCCAAAAAAAGACTAGGCTTCCCCAGCCAGCAATGTTACAGAGACGTTTCACTCTGTTAGTGCAGTGCGAAGATATCTCAGCATTGGTGTTATATGCAGGGCACAGGGTAATTCCACTTCTGAGCTAATGCTAGGTGTCCTAGCTTAATCCATCTCTGTAAAACTGATATATTTTTATGGCCGGTTTTTTCTTTAACCAAGCATTATGATTTACATTTAGACTTTAGTTTAATCCCTTAGTGTCAGATGAAACTGCCCTCTTAAAACTCCCTGGGATCCTATTACAGAAATTCTCTCTAGTCTTGTCTCCATCCAACAACTGTTTGGCAACTTTCCATTCTTTAGCCCTAATCTCTCTTTTTTAAATATATATACATATATATATATATATATATATATATATATATATATATATATATATTGATTTTTTACAGAGAGGAAGGGAGAGAGATAGAAAGTCAGAAACATCGATGAGAGAAAGAAAGACATGGATCAGTTGCCTCCTGCACCCCCCACAGTGGAGATGTGCCCGCAAGCAAGGTACATGCCCCCAACCAGAATCGAACCTGGGACCTTTCAGTCCGCAAGCCGAGGCTCTATCCACTAAGCCAAACCAGTCTCCGCTAGCCCTAATCTCTCTTGACCAGCTCCCCTCAACAGCTACTTACTGTCTTCAAGATTTTACAGCCCACCTTCCTGTCTCATCAGCCAATGCTCTAATTGCAACGCGCCCAGTGAAATACCATGACTGCCCTCTCTTCCAGTGAATGGATCACATCTGGATTTTTCTTCCTCTGCATCCACTTCCCCTCTCCATAAACAATTTCTTTCTCTCTGCTTCCCACCCCAACTCCTTGTGGCTGGAAGTCAAGGAGCCAACTGCCAATCACTGCCAGATTTACCATATCCAAAGTTCACCTTTGGATTGGATAGCCTTTTGTTCTGAAGAAAAGCAAGGAATCTGCTGAAACCGGTTTGGCTCAGTAGATAGTGTGTAGGCCTGCGGAATGAAAGGTCCCAGGTTTGATCCCAGTCAAGGGCATGTTCCTTGGTTGCAGGCACATCCCCCGTAGGGGGCGTCTGATCAATGTTTCTAACTCTCTATCCCTCTCCCTTCCTTTCTGTAAAAAATCAATAAAATATATTTTTTAAAAAAGGCAAGGAATCTAGAAAAATGGGCAAACTTCATTTCAAGGAAGATAGTGTATTTTTATGCTCCCCTGGAATGAGTCAGCACTGGAGAAGCAGGAATATATTTCTGTGATGGCCATACTCCCATCACCTGGGAGGATTCACCTGGGACCCTTCTGCACTTTTTAGGATTTCAAGTCACTCAGATTTTAACACCTTTACTTCAGATACCACCTGCTGCACACTGTTCTTCTGTCTGCCTTTTGTTTTTTTCCTGCACCTCTCAAGTCCAACTTATCACTGAGGATGCTGCCAGTGCACTCCAGTTCCTCATCCCAAGGCCATCTCCAGGGCTTAATTTATAACATTTTCCTGTGATATGTGGTGGCTGAACTGAGCTAACGAGGGACAAAGCATATCCAGGGTCATGGTAATCTCAGTGAACCACTGGTGCGGACATTGCTTATGGTGCACTGTGACTTACAGGACTGATTGCACCTCTGAGCGCAGGGATTGGATTGAGAAGCTTGAACACTGCCGATATCAGCCTAATTTTATATCAAAAGGAATATACTGTATAGACCTATGAAAATATCAGAAAAGGATGAGGAAACTATTTCTACTAAATTATATAATAGAAGTACATTTGCACTGAACAGGGCAGTAGGGGAGGGGCCTTGAGGATTGGAAGAGCATGTTGTGGAAGCAAAACTCCATTGATTAGCCACATTAAGGACTAATGCAGCTGCAGTAGGAAGTGGTCATCTTCAGACATCAGACCAGGTTCCATGCCATGCAGAAGTGTGGTCTTCCCAGACTTTGTCACAAACTAACTGTGAAAGTGTGGGTACATCACTTGTCTAAATTTTAGTGTCATCATTTGTGAAATGAGGAGTTTGGCTTAGAATCGGTAGCTCTCAAATTTGACCATGCATTGGAATCACCAGAGATGATGTCAATTCTCTTGACTTCATCCACTGGGGATTTTGATATCTACAATTAGGGCTACATACATTCAAGTGTAAAAACAATCTTCAGGTTAGATTCACATGTAAATGAGATTTTGTTCTCTGCTTGCAGAAAGAATCAGTGTATGTCCTAGGGAGGAGATGGTATGTCAACTGAGAGATGGTCTCACATTATAGGAGATGGTTTCCTATACATTATTATAGGAGACCAGAGTTCTGCAGGGTTCCAGACCTACATCCCCTAGGTCAAAAGTTGTAACCAAATGTTTGCATGATCAGTAATTTGGTCTGATTTAACAAATTAACCTATAAGTACATTTTGTAAAGCAACTCCTCAACTTAGTATGAGATGCTAAGAGGGTTATATACAGAAAATGACTTCCACTATGGTTATTGTCATTAAGGAGATTAATATTTACTTTGAAAAAATAAAAAATAATAAGTAGTTAACCCCTCTTTCCTCCCTATAGATAACAATGGATAGGAATTCAGGAATAAAATACTATTTGAGGCTGGTGTGCTAATTAAATTATCCATAGAATTGTAGATGCTGAGACTCCCAGTGCTCATGGTCTAGCGGTCAGAAGAGATGTCTTCTTTGGACAGAGCTTAGACGGGCTATGTCTCTTTGTTCTCTTTCTATAAGACTTACCTGACTCTGTCTTCTAATTCACATGTTGGTTCCTAGGTAAGTTTAATACAATTAATCCAAAAACCATCTGCGTTCCTTCTGATCTGGGGTCTGTTTCCTTCTGTTAACATTACAGCCTCTGCTTTGTGGGATAATTTTACATTTTATTTCCCAAGGGCAGTCTCTGCCCCCCACCTCACCCCTCCTTTCCTTCAGAGGCCTCCGATCTCTCGCCACAGTGCACTGGCCCTGCCTGCACCCCTACTCCTTGGATCTGGAGAGCACTTCACATATTACAAACACCTTTCCTCATTATCCTATCAATGCTGCTTTAAATCATTGCAGGTTTCAAGTCAACACTGGCTTTAGACCCAGCAGAAAAAGATAAAGGAAGAAAGAGAGAGAGAGAAAGAGATGTAAATTGACCCTGTGCAGGAATTGATCTTAGACTTTCCTGCCAGTCTCATTGTCAAGCCAAAATCTATCATCCTCGCAAAGTCATGTTTTGGGTGATGTTGGAGGACTTTGCCCACAAAACGCCTTTTATGCTAATAGCAAACAATTGCAGCTGAATTGTCACAGACCTGTTGTATGAGATGGTGGCTCCTAGTTCAAAGGGTGCTGCTGTTCAGCTCTGATTCAGCTGAGTGCTTCTTCTCACATCAGGGGAACCGTCTGCATCATTGTGCTATAAAACATAGGATCGGCCCTTGAAACAAAGACCAGCAGGAACAATCATAAGCAGGCGCTACCATGACAGCTTTCCTGAATGTCCTTTGACAGGGTCATGGTCAGGCAGCAGCCCCCAGGAACAGCACTCACCTAGCACCTGCTGTTTGTGCACCGAGAGGGAGCTGGTGGGGGATGGGCATGGGAGGAAGAGGCACTTTCCTTCACTGCTACCCTTCCCTCCAAGAACCCCTGAAGCCCTGGTTCTTCCCCCAGTATGATCTCCCTCTTCAGGAATGGAAATACATTCTGCAGAGCCAGCCCATTAATTCCCTCTGGTGCTGGCCTCCGAGGAAGTGTAGCATCTGGCTCCCACCCCCATCTAATTATCCATCTGTTTGTGGGGAGGGAAGCAATGCTCTATTCCCGGTCCCTTTCCAACATTTAATGTGCTGATACATGAAGACAACAGCAGCCTCACCTCAGAGCCCACCCTTTGCACATCACACTAATTGGCTGAGTTAGTCCCCTCGTTTTTTGGTCATAGCTGCAGGACACTAACTGTCCCACTCTCCCTCAACTTGACTCTGCACACAACACTTGCATTTGACTGACCAGGGTTTCATGTTGCTCATAGAGACAGTGCCATGAGCCTAATTGGGGTGTCTGAGGCCGCCTCTCTCAGGGACTGTCAGGGATCTCCCTGCTCTGGCTCACCCCTTCTGTCAGTACTAGCAAGAAGCTCGTCTACTAGTTTTACTGGACTAATGACCCCTTTGTTTATTTCCCCATCACTCCGGAAGCCGTGTAAAAAAAGAACATATATGCCAAACAAATTGCATTTATTAAACCATCATTCATTCATTTTTCTAATTTTTAAAGACTAATCAAGTTTTATGTAAAGCCCAAAAGTTCTTATTAGTCTTTGATAAATAGACGGGCCATTCGAAATTGGTTCTATTCAAGTCCCAAATAAACACCTTTTAGCAAGTTCAGATGATCTGAACTGGAGAAGTTAGAAGTTTAATTCAGTTATTTGAAATGAATATTAAAGCATTTCAGATCACCATAAACATCTAAGTAAATGTGACATAGAGACACATGAATTTAGATTCTTTTTGGCTTTATATTTGTTTCATGACTTTGTACATGTTTCTGAATTTCATATACCTCAGTTTCTTCATGGGTAGAATGGGACTAATTATATTTTTTACTCTATAGGGTTCTTGTTAAGATAAAATAGCATAATGTTTACAAAGCACTTAGTATAAAGACACATAAAGCAAGAAGTCAGTAAATGTTAGTTGTTACTGTCTTTATTTCCATCATTTCTATGACCACCTTTAGTTATCATCACAAACTAAAGCTTAGGAAGGCGTCCCCCCTCAATTAGGAACCTCTCTCTATTCTTGGGAAAATATGCATTCAGCTCAACAGTTGCTGAGAGTTCTGGGTTTCCCCTGTGCCCATCCCTCCTTCTTCAATAGCAGTAGCTAAATAATCCCTTTCCACCTGGGAATGGCTATATAACTAGCTGATAGCCAATGAGAAATGAGCAAACATGATGGATGCACTTCAAGTCATGCCCTTGACAAAAAGGAAACATGTTTTCTCTTTCTATTTCCTCCATCCCCTCCAGCTGGAATACAGACATGGCAGTGAGTCATCCTGAGCTAAGTCAGTGAGGGCATATGCTGGAGGTGACATGGGAACAAGATGGATCACCAGTACTGTCAATACCACTGTTCCAAGTCTGGACCACCAACCCCATTGTTACATGAGAGAAAAGAACCTCTTTGTTGCTTTAAACCACTGAATCTTGTGATAATTTATTACCACAGTGTGTCCTAAAAACACAGTAAATAACTATATTTTCAAACTAGAAGTGATACCCTTTCCCATTCTACAACTTCCTGATTGGATAGAACTGGATGACAATAGAGATCATGCTACATCATCTAGTGAGAGGAAAGATTATCCAGCACCCTCATGTGCTGCTGGGGAATCAATATATTTTTTTAAATTCTTTTTAAATTTTTACTTAAGAAAGAGAGGAAAGGAGAGGGAGAGAGAAACATTGATTGGCTGCCTCCTGCACACCCCTACCTGGGTATTGAGCTTGCAACCCAGACATGTGCCTGAGCAGGAATCAAACCAGTGACCTCTGGGTGCATGGGATGACTCTGAGCCCTCTGACCCACACAGGCCAGGACAGAATCAATATAATTTAATTATGAGAAAGCACACTGTGTTTACATTTCATATGGCGGCAAGAGGAAGGTCAAATCACAATTCTCCAGGCCATTATAAAAACTGCCTGCTGCTGTGTTTGTCAAGTGGGATTCAAAATTGGATGAACCTGAAGCGTTTTCATCTTCTTGTTTCCTCCCTTGTTTGTTTATGTGGCTACATCTTACGCGATTAAAAGGCTTACAGAGTACAACATAGCAAAGGAAAATGAAACCTTGGGGCAGATGAAATAACTTCCATTTTAGGAAAAAAATGCAATTAGTGACTCCAGGTTTTCTGGGTGGGGCTGTAATTGGGAGGCTATTACAGTCCTTTCCTGTTACATATCTAAAACCATTTGAGAAATCATAAAAGCTGCAAGCACACACATGAATAAACACCAGTGTAAACCCCTTTCCTTTTCCCACTGCCTCTGCCCCATGACTCATCAGCTTCCTGAACTGGAACAACACTGAGCTTTATGAGTATGGAAATGTCAGCTCTGAGAACAGCGTGTGCTTCTTTGTGTGAAAATCAGAGGCAGCCTTACAAAAGCCAACCCAGAACTCTGAGTGGACCTGCCCTATTTACTCTGCCCGACTAGTCTGCGTGTTAATTAGAGTCATCTGATTTCTTAGCAAGCACTCACTGGCCCAGATCATACATTGGAGTCATCAATAACATTAATGATAGCAACCACAAAGACAACCTTGCTTAATCTTTATGCCTTATGAGGAGTTATTGTTAGCTTCATAATAAAAATGAGGGAATTGCAACTGGGAAATATTACGAAATTCACTAAGATGACTTAGGAAATCATAATGAATGATTATAATGGTGAAGTTGATGCTGATAATGACAACATAATGCTAACAATGGTGATAGGGATAACGGTAATAATGGTGGTGATGGTGATGATGATGAAAATGGTGATGATTTCCTGATAATGATGGTAGTGATGGTAATGATGATTATGATGGTGTTAACAATGGCGTTGATGTGGTGGTATTGATGATGGTGATAGTAACAACGTTGATGCTGCCTTGCTCTAGGTTAGGTGCCATGCTAAACATTTACTTTCCAGCAAATGTGTACAATGAAAGAGCTCAGTGCAGTGTGCAGTACTTGCCAGCTGTAGGGGCCAGAGCTAAGATGAGGCAAGTGAAGTATCTCTTCAGAATTTAAGAAGGAGTGCCAAAAAAACTCAGTAATTAAAATAAATATTTTAATTTGATGTTTTATAAAAATAAAAATTAATGTAGCAATCCATGGTAAACAAAACATCAACATTTTAAATAAATAAAAGTTTATGCCTTATACTTACACATCTTGCCTCGAGCACCTCCCCTGATCCTGTCCATTCTGTTATCTGATGCTAATCTCATTTCATCCTCCTACAAGGCTTGTTCCAAGTTGTTCTTATCCTTATTGTATAGGTAGTAATAGTGAGGCTTAAGAGGGTTTTTCATAATTAAAATAGTTTATATGTAGAAGTTCTGTGATTAATTCCCATCTACCCAACATAGAAATCCAGGTTTTGTCCATCAGTCTCCCTGGCTTCTACAACTAATTTGTGTCTCATAACTAAATTCACTGGAATTTTCTGGGTCACTTTAAAGGTGGAAGGTAGAGTCCTGGCCATGAGCTGTCTAGTACACCAAAAGGTTGTGAGTTTGATTTCAAGTGGGGTACCTAAGAGAGGCAACCTTTCGATGTTTTTCTCTCTCTTCCTCCCTTTCTCTAAAATTAAATTTAAATAATTCATATCTTTGGGTGATAGCAGAAAGATATGAACCACCAGCTGCAGATCTTATCAGGGCAGAAGTCAGCTAAAGTGACACTGATAGAGATATCTAAGAATGTGCATTTCTTAAACATCTACTCATTTAAGTAATCCATTTAAGCCATTTAGAAATTCTAGGTAGATGGCATCACTGTTCCATTTCACAGATGGAGATACAGAATCTCAGAATTTGGTGTTCAGAGACAGTCAATTCATGCCAGAGCTAGTGTGCAGCTCGTCTTCAGGGAGGCTGTAATCTATTTCTGCTGCTCCAAACTTGTCCACATGCGTCACTTAGGCCCCAGTGCTATTCATATTTTAGCAGAGAAACCTTCCTTGGAGAAATCAATTTTGCTTGTATCATGCATAATTTTCCATAGAATTACTTTGAACACACACACACACACACACACACACACACTAATGCATTGATTTTAATAACATCTTGCATCTTATGTGATTTTAAAATTGGCATATGTTAACTGAAGAAATTTTGGAAAATAGTGAAAAAAATGATAAAGATAAAAGATCTTCCACTATTCAGAAATAATTACGAATGTAATTTTGATAACTTTCTTTTAAATTTTTTGTTTTGTTTTGCTTAGAGTTCTTGGTTACTTAGGGACAGCTCCTCCTCTTAGTGATAGTAGAAATGGTGATAGAACAAAAGATCTTAGGGTTAGCCAAAATTGGTTTGGTTTAGTGGATGGAACATCGGCCTGCAGACTGAAAGGTCCCAGGTTCAAAGCCAGTCAAGGGCATGTATCTTGGTTTCGGGCACATTCTCAGTAGAGGGCATGCTAGAGGCAGCTGATCAATGTCTCTCTTTCATTGATGTTTTTAACACTCTACCTGTCTCCCTTCCTCTCTATAAAAAAAAATCAATAAAATATATATTTAAAAAGAAAAAAAAAAAGATCTCAGGACTAGACTATTCTGTCTAGGATATACCTTTGACTCCATCTACTGCTACCTCAACTTGGATGTTGTTCAATCAAATATCTCCCAACATTTTCAACTTCGCAATGGAGGCCATTTTAATTGGCCAGAAAGGTTACCCTATCTATCCTCTAACAAAGTAGTTCTCAGCACTTTGTGATAATTAGATAAAATATATCTGTATCCTCTGAATAACATAAATGTATACACAAAAGTTAAATGTAATTTTAAGGATTTTACAGTCCTTAGATCCTATTTTCACAGCCTCAAATGTCAGTGGAGCCCAAGATTAGAAGCCTCAATACATAGTTTTTCTGGATCTTTTTTCCCTTAAACTATGGCCCCTGTCATTTTTTCACCAGTGTTTTCCTGATGATGCAGCTTCTAGTTGGGCCTCTGGAATTTTCCTTCTTCACTTCACTGCTTATCTTAATCTGGTTACACACTGGTTACTCTTCTTCATTCTCCCCAAAGTGTCTATCCAGACACAAATTGCACATTATCTGCAGTTCCATCAACTGTAACTTTACTTCTGCACTTGATGTTTGAAGTGTTACTATTGTGCAAATAAAAATTTCTATTTTCTTTCTTTTTTAAAAAAATATATATTTTATTGATTTTTTACAGAGAGGAAGGGAGAGGGACAGAGAGTTAGAAACATCCATGAGACAGATACATCTATCAGCTGCCTCCTGCACTCCTCACACTAGAGATGTGCCCACAACCAAGGCACATGCCTCTGACCAGAATGGAACCTGTGACCCTTCAGTCCAAAGGCTGACACTCTATCCACTGAGCCAAACCAGTTCTGGCAAATTTTTCTATTTTCTTAGTTTCCATTATTTTATATGCTTTTGAGTTGCCTCCTTATTTAACTGTATACTTTCTAATTATTTTAACCCCCTTTTTCTCTTTTCTACTTCCTCATTTATAAATATTACCTAATGTTATTAGTAGTTGACTATTTTATTTTCTCTCTTGTCAGTCTCAAAACTCCTCTGGCTCAACTTCTGGTGCATGTATCCATAACAGAGGTGACTTGAAGATTATTTTTTAAATGTTGTGTAGCTATCTCCAAGTAATAGGATTCAAGATAATACATTTTTTTCTTACCCTTTTCTCTTTGATATTTAAATAAGGAACAAGTACATATCATATATAGGCACATAATACATATTTATGTGTACACACATATCCTCACATCAAAATAAATTCCTGATGATACTAAGATATGTGTTCGAGGAAGCCATGCAAAACTGGAAGAAATCAATCAGAGGTGAAATTTTTATAATCTTTGTGATTAGTTAGACTTTAAGCATGTCACCAAGAGTCAAAATTATAAGCTGAAAGTTTAAAATAGTGACTACATAAAATTTAATGCTTCTGTAAAGAGAAACTATGTACTGTATATAGTACATATCCCAAAGGATAAGCATCCCTTTCCAGTAGTGTGTCCCCTAGCATATATCTTAACCTTTACATATCTTTCCTTCTTCATCAGTAAAATGAGGCTAGTAATGCTGCCTTATAGAGTTCTCATAAGAAGAAGAAGGGACAAAACAGTATTTATCAGTGGTTCTAACCTGAGGGCTATTTTGTCCAGAAGGGGAGCATTTGGTAGTGTCTGGTGAGAATGTTGGTTTTCATGACTTGGGATTGCTATTAGAGTTCAATGGGTAGAAGTCAGAGATGCTATTAAAACATCCTGCAGTATACAGGACATCCACCCAGAACAAAGACTATACAGCCCCAAATGTCACTTGAAGATTATTTTTTAAATGTTGTGTAGCTATCTCCAAGTAATAGGATTCAAGATATTACATTTTTTCTTACCCTTTTCTCTTTGAAATTTAAATAAGGAACAAGTACATATCATATATAGGCATATAATACATATTTATGTGTACACACATATCCTCACATCAAAATAAATTCCTGATGATACTAAGATATGTGTTCAAGATAGTGGTTGACAAAATATGGTCTATATGGAAAATGTTGCAGAGCACCTGTCACATAGTAAGCATTCAGTCTTCATTATATCTCTTCTGACCATCCCTCTGAATGAATGGCCTGTACCTTGGTGCATTCATTCCCCACCATTTCTCCTTAAGGACAGAAAACAATTTGAGGTGCGTCTTCCCCATTCTACACCATTCTCTTTTCTCCATTTCCTTGGTGCTTTTCACTTCCAGCTTCTCCTTCCAAAACTCCATGGATTTTATAACCAACAAGATGTGCCACCTCTTTTTTTCAAAATTCAGCCAACTTTCTTTGTGAATTCTTAATATTCTAACTTCTTCTTTGGGACTATTTACCTTCCTTTTCTAGAATTTCATGTTCTAAATAGAGGCCCAGTGCACACAATTCTTGCACTGGAGGTGGGGGGAGGGTCCCTCAGCCTAACCAGTGGTCAGCAAACTCATTAGTCAACAGAGCCAAATATCAACAGTACAATGATTGAAATTTCTTTTGAGAGCCAAATTTTTTTTAACTTCTTCTAATGCCACTTCTTCAAAATAGACTCGCCCAGGCTATGGTATTTTGTGGAAGAGCCACACTCAAGGGGCCAAAGATCCTCATGTGGCTCATGAGTCACAGTTTGCCAATCATTGGCCTAGCCTGTTCCCTCTTGCAGTCTGAGACCCCTAGGGGGATGTCCTACTGACAGCTTAGGCCCAGTCCCCTTAGGGCTGCTGTGGAGGCAGGAGAGGCTCCTGCCATCACCATTGATCTCGAAAGCTATAAGTATGGCTTCTGGTTGAGTGGCGCTCCCCTTATGGGAACAAACTGACCACGTGGGGATAGCTCCTGTGTTGAGCATCTGCCCCTAGTGTTTAGTGTGTACTATAGCTATCAGTCATTCTGCCTTTCGTATTAGCCTTTTATTATATAGGATATTTGACTATTTTCTTTTTTTTCCCTGTCAATCCTCAAACTTCCATGGTTCAAATCTTAGTGTATGTAGCTATACAGAGATTACTTAACTGTTTGTCAAAATGTTATGTGAGCCTTGTTTAATTGTGTGAGACTATTGTCATGAATCTCAGGTAGCCTAAATCTATCTCTTTACGTGAGTCTGTTACCATATTCCTCCTCATAGACTGTAAGTCCCTTGAGAAAAAAAAAGATAACTTTCTATTCATTCTTAAAGCCCCCACAATGTTTGCTCAGAATAAAAACCTATCCAGAAGCAGCAAGCAATTTATGTTTGTTGATGTGAACCAATGTAGCAATTCCATTTGCTTATTATTCTTGCAATTGAGAATGCATTTATAACTCTCTATTTAGGCCACTTAGCACAAGTAATCTTGCATTGCTTTGAATTCTGGTATCTAATTTAAGTGAGTTTATTGTTCATGCAAGTGAGGGTTATTCTATGTTCAAGCAAGTAGTGACCAATGCTGATAATAGATATTTTTCATCTGTTTCTGCTCCAGTGGTTCAGTATTCACTCAATGTGGAGCCGCTAGACCGTGTCCAGTGCTTCAGCCATGAAGCTGGCACTTTCGTTTTAAATTAAGAAAAATAGAAATTGACTGGGAGGTATTTATGCAAATCAGGAAGGTTCTGTGGAGTTATCTGGCGACCATGTTAATGGATGTGCCATTCTTAGAAAAGAATACTCATATTTTGCTTCTCCTGTCATAAAGGATTCTGTGTGGTCATTTAGGCCTTTGAATGATTGGATCTGACCAAAGGACACTTGATGTGAAAGATATTTTGTGATGTCAATGTGTTTGTCTTATAGGCACTGAAGCCAGAATTGTATATATAGTTGGTTGAATAGTGACTGTTAAAAAGATAAGTCCACATTCTACCCCAGAACCTGTGAATATGACCTTGTTTACAAAAATGGCCTTTGAAAGTTTAATTGAGGTAAGGATCTCTACACAAGAGACTCTTGTATTATTGAGGTACGCCCTAAATCCAAAGTAAGGTATCCCTATAAAAGACACACTAAGTAGCGAAACAGGGAGAAGAAAGAGAAGACAGAGACAGAGACAGATGCAGCCCCAAGCCAAAGGAGTCACTGGAAGTTGGTACAAGCAAAGAGTGGAATCTCCCCAAAATCCTTTGGGTGAAATGTGACATTATCAATTCCTTGAATTTTGAATCCTTCAGAATGGTAGTTAATACATTTCTGTTGTTTCAGGCCACAAAGTTTGTGATAGTTTGTTATGGCAACCCTAAAATAGTAATACAATGAACTAAACCGGATGACAAAAATTCCTGCTCTTGTGATGTTTTTATTTTAGCTCGGTGCAGATACATAATAAGCAAATAAAATGTATTGCATGTTGAATTGTGATCAGTGTAATAGAGAATAACTAAGTAGGGCAAGGATGCTGGGATTGGTGGAAGGGATGTGGCTATAAATTAAGTGATCATCAGGTAAGACTGTACTGAGAATGGGGCATTGAAACAGAACTTGAGGGAACGCATCATGCAGTGTCTGGAAGAAAAGCCCTCTGGACAGAGGGAAGTGGAAGGTCAGTCAGGGTGCCTAGTGTATTGAAGGAGCTCTAAGGAAGTAAGCGTGAGAAGACCAGATCACAGATCACATAGCGCTTTTCTATGCATTTACCCATTTACTCAGCATATATTTATTGAGTACATACTCTCTGTATTGTTTCATGACATTTTCACAATAGCATTGAGAATTAGGTATAAAATTCTCATTTAATACCTGAAAACACTAATGCTCTGCTCAGGATTACTCAGCTTGTAGGTAGTGGCACTGGAAAAGGAGCCCGAATCAGTGCTCTTCCCCCAGCATGTAAATTACATATGGATATTTGTTATCTTATTTAAATTTTATCTGCAATTGTTTCACCCCATGTGATCATGTTGATAAGCCCAGCTTGCTTCTGAAGCCAACACAAATGTGTTTTGAGCTGATACTTGCCCCTGCTTTTGGCAAAGGCTAGGAGCTGCAAATTGCTAACTCTCACAATGTCTTCAGATTCTTGCAATAGCTTTGTGACTCCAAGTGGCATTGGACTTATAATTTATCTCTTTAAATTGTTTAAGTGTGTATGTGAGTGTATTTTTAATATCTCAAAAAAAAACCAGATTCATAAACAGGGACAAAATGAGGAATGCTATGTAAAGAGGATAAATAGTTATCAAATCATGATAGTCATACATTATCATTGATACAGCTACTGAACATGGAAAGAGAACAGACAAGGCACTTGATCATGTTGTCCTCTCACTTTGATCACTGTGTGCCATGTTCTGAGTTGTTATAGGAAGAAACCAGAGAAAACGAGGTGAGAATTGCTGTGCCCATGGGAAACTTCTATTCTATGCAAAGGAGCCTCTGACTATTTGATGGAAATAAAGACCTGTGAAGAATGCTTATCCTGCACACTCAAACCCCTAACTAATTCTGTATAAACTCAAGCTTACATATTTGTGATGCCTCTCTGCTACTTCTTTATATTCTCATTTGGTTTGTTTTGGGGCAAATTCTAAGAGGCAAATCCTGTACTTATTATACTTCTTTATCATATTAATAAGAGACTAGGCAGGATAATTGAAAGAGTAGACACTCAATAAATGCTCTCTGACAAAAATGATCTTATTTACTGAGAGGGAAATTGTGATTCAGTGACAAAATGTTCATGGGTTAACAAATACTGTAGAATACTGAGTCTGGCAGAAGTAACATACTCACAGGTATGTTACCCCATTCCAGGGCCAGTGAATATTGATGTTCTCCTATAGCCATTCTTGTAGATGGCAGGAATATAGATTATAAAGAAGAAAGAAAGGGGCAGGGGATGCTGCACAAGTTTCTATAAGCTCAGAATTTGAATTGGGAAGAATTCTGAATTAAAACATCATGCCAGCTCAGACCTGAGCATCCAAAATAGTTAGGGCTTTGGCTAATAGCTGTAATAAAGACACTCTGAAAAGAGAGGCTTAAACAAAATAGAAGTGTACTAGTCCAGCACAGGTAGGTGACTCTGCTCCACAATGTCATTCAAGGACCCATTTTGCATAAGACTAAGGGCTGTGGATTGCCACTTCTTGTGATGTATTCAGCCCTATGGCCCCAGGAAGCATTGGACTGATAATTAATCAGACATGTTCAACATCTTCTGTGGTGTTGTTTTCTTTCCTGTGTCCTACATCATATCCAGGCCATAGAGGGCAGGAGGAAGAAGAGATTAATCATTTTTCTTTTTAAGGACTGTAAGCTCTCCTCTCAATTCTCTTCATTCACTATTGACCAGAGCCGAGTCACATGACTACACTCAGTGGCAAGGTGGCTGGGAAATGTAGTTGCTAGGCAAGTAGCCATGTACTTTAGGTAAACCTCCCCAGGGTAGGAGGTGAGATCCCATTACAGGAGAAAGACAGTTTCTTCTAGGGGTTTTACTTTTCACTGTTGGAGTTTGGATGAATACTTTGCTGTCTCCACTTAAGGACCAGGTCAGGTGAAGAGAGACTTTCTAAACCAAAGCCCATGAGCTCCAGGCCCCACCTCTTCTCACTCTTTGTGACTCTTCAAATCTCATTTTTTTCTAGTTCCCTACCTTCTTCTACAGATAGATATGCTAAAGTGCCATTCTAAAATCCCTTTGCTGCAGTCAAGGGATCCCTCCCCCCCATAGTTCTTTTTCCTCCCACAATGTTTTCCCTGGAAATTGGACATCTGAAGGACATCAGAGAGAATTGAACAGTGTGTTCTGTTCCTGAAGGACAAAGACAGACAGAGGATAATCTTCAATTATGAGAGTGTTCACCTTTTCTTCCTCCCAGATACACAGGACTTGTCTCACAGTGTCATTGGTTTTAGAAGCAGCGCTGACTTTTTATCACAGCTCATGTTTACATTCTCACCAGAAACATTCTAATTGGTTCCCTATCTCAAACAGGGGGGCAAGACTCCTATGCCTTTTGCTTCATTTTGTTTTTATTTGTTTCTTTCTGAAATACAAATGGTGGGCTCATTTGTTTAAAAAAATAAATAAATACCATGAGGGCATTTAAGAACCCTGATAAAAATTTTACAAGGTTGTAGGGTCATCCTCACTGATAGTGGTTCAAAATAAATGGCAGACACTGAAAGCTTTAGTTTAAAATATGACCTTTGCTGTATTATTCAAAACATACTTGTCCTAGTATTGGTGCTTGTTATTTGTTCATTTTAAATGAGGCAAAAGTCCTTAATTTGCAATTTACAGCATAATTTAAAATTGTCATGAAATGTACTCAGTCCAGGGTCACTATTGCATATAGTGTCCTTGAGGTCAATAGCTTAAGGTGGTTGGTGTTTAAGAAGCACAATGCTGAACTCAGGTATCTTTTAACTTGAATCTTTATGGTAATTTTCATCTTTTAGATGTTCAATGGGGTTACTTTCAAGTCTTAATCCCATCTTTAATAAAAAAAAAATTTCAACACAATAGTTAATTACTGTGGAGGAGTTTATTTCCATGTTAGGAGTATGTTTTAGAACCAAGTGGTAATATAATCTTTTGTTAATACAGAGAGAGAAAAATTGTGATTTGAGACGCCTTCTCCCAGGTGCATAAGAAAACAAAATACAGACATGTCTCATAAATTGTTTTGACTGACTCAACTTAGTTTCCCCCAAGGCGGATCTTTGTAAAAAATGGGCAAATAAAAAACTAAGGCTGAGCAGGATGGGATTGTTTGAGGAGGGCTGGCCCAGTGTGCGGCTGCTCATGGCAGCTTTAACAGCACCATTCCCTGTGGGTCATTTGCTCAGTCTTTGTTGGTAGCCCAGATCCCAATGTGGAGTGCTCACTTTTATAATCACTGGTTTGCTCCCGGTAGTATCTAAGCAAGAGAATAAACGACGCTAGCCATGACTCCAATGAAGTATTGGGGGAGTCGGGAGCCATTATCGATGTTTAAAAAACTGGGTCTTTTCAAAATGGTGGCAATTTTATTTTCAAAAACTAGTTTCACTTCCATACCATGTTTGAATGAATTACCATATAGTAACTCCAGTTCCTGAAGTTCACTCAAATAAGAATGGGATCACTTGTTATTAAAATGCTTCACCTATTTCATTTTCTCCAGGATACCCACATTTGAGTGGCTTAAATACCAGTGATGGCTGTGGTAATTTTTATTGACCTTTTATTCTATTCTGGACACCATGGCAAATGATCTATGAGTATTGTCTCATTTCAGCTTCACTTGAGTCCCATGGGTTAAGTTATGGGGTATCAACATGCAACCCATTTCACAGACGAGGAAACTGAAGTTCAAAAATGTGGATTAGCTTGACCAAGATTCCATAATTTGTCAAGTTCTGAGCTCTGATTCCAGAGTTCTTGCTGATTTGCCTACTTCCATGTGAAAGTTTCCCTATTGGTTAAAAAATACCTTGTGGTAAATGCCTTAAAATTATTATGTATTTAATTTCCCTCTCTTTTTCATATTCATACCTGGCCAAACAACAATAACAACGGTCACAATATATCTGTCTTTTTCTTCATTTGGTTACCTAACTACTTGCTTGTTATAGTCATCCATCATTTGATTAGTAGATAACAGTAGATAAGTAAATGAATAAAAAAGGAAATTAATTCACTCATTTATTCACTGACTGATTTAATGTGTATTGAGTCATTGTGTGTCAACTATTTTTCCAGGCCCTTGAGTTTAGTCTGGAGAAAGAGGAAGATATAGTGTAGATAATGAAAAATGTACTCTAAGATACATTTTGATAATGAAAAGTTCTAAGGACAAATAAAGCAGAGAAATGTCAGAGTATTAGAATATTAGATGGGAAGGCCACATAACATTTGAGTAGACACCTGAAGGAAATTAGGAAATGAGGGAAGTAGTCTTGGATATGTGCTGGAAGAGAATTGCAGGTAGAGGATATAGTAAATGCAAAGATCCTGAGGCAGCAGCACATCTTGGAGTTTAAGAAGGAGCTAGGAGGCCATTGATGCTGGATTGACTGTGAGAGTGAGAGTAGAAGGACATGAATTAGATTATGTAGGGTGTTGTTGGTTAGACTAAGACAGTGGTCAGCAGACTCATTAGTCAACAGAGCCAAATATCAACATGACAACGATTGAAATTTCTTTTGAGAGCCAAATTTTTTAAACTTAAACTTCTTCTAATGCCACTTCTTCAAAATAGACACACCTAGGCTGTGGTATTTTATGGAAGAGCCACACTCAGGGGGCCAAAGTGCTGCATGTGGCTCACGAGCTGTGGTTTGCTGACCACCGGATTAAGACCTTGGCTTTAACTCCAGATGAGATGATTTTCAGGGATGTGATAAACAAGAAGCTGTACCTGGACCTCTCTGCTGTGTTGAGACCAGTGTGGCGGGGGAGGGAGATGGGTGGAGAGCGAAGCTGGGAGACCAGTGCAGAACCCACTGCGGCAGCTCAGACAGAAGACCTTGGTGTGGTGGCCTGCCCAGCATATGGCTTCCTCCTTCCTTCCTGTTTACTCATTCAAGGGGATGACTAACTATAGGTCACAATATCAAAATTAGCTCTTTTGATATTAGCATCTATGATAATAAAAGTGTAATATGCTAACTAGCCCGGATGGCCAAACAGTGGAATGACTGTCTGGACAACCTTTTGGACCATCTTCCGGATGAAGCCAAGGCAGCCGCCACGTCTATGAGAGCTGAGCCCCTTGCAAGAATTTCATGCATTGGGCCTCTAGTATATTATATTGTACTCTCTGAGAGATATATCTTGTAAGGGAGACAGTGTTGCAGAAAATAACCATTTCAATTTGAACACAGTGGATCAATAAGAGCTATTTTTTATTTTTTTAGATTATGATGTTTATTAAAAGAGAAGAGCAATGAACCAACTATGGATTGGTCCATTATTTTAATGGAATTACACATGCGACTATTTTAGATGTCTTCATTTGGAACAGATGCTTCACCTCTTTTTTCCTTGAGACAATTCTAGGCAAATAGGCCTCATTGATCCCATTTTACAGATTAGGAAATGAAGTGTCAGAGATTCTGTTGCAAAAATTTCATACACCTGGGAGAAGGATATTACACACAGCTGATAGTTAGTCTCTTTTCATATTGGGTGGATATTCTTTTCTGTAAAATAGCATTAAATAGTGCATACTTAATACTAAAAAATGTGTTTTTAATAGCACTTCCTTTTGAAAAATTCATCAAGAGGAGTCCTCCTCCCTCTTACATTTTATTTCTCCATTTCTCCTGTCCTTTTCCTTTTCATTTTCACTCTGAAAATTGAGTTGTGTTTTGTAGTTGTGCAGAATATTCTCAAAGCCATTATCTCATGGACAGTTCTGCTACAAACAAGAGCTGATGAAGGCTCTAGTGATAGCTACTCAGACCCCTACTGAATCAGAGATACTGGGGGTTTGGGCCATTTTCTTTCTTTATTTTTATTGTTAACAGTGAACAAAAACAAATTGACAAACAAAATAGACAGAGTGGCATGCGTGGATACTGTTTTTTTAAAGGAATTAGAGATGGTTTGTGCACCTGAGACCAGAATCATTCTTTGGTGAAATCTATCCATCCACTGTTAATGTTGGTCACTAGTAACAGAGCTTAATTTCAATCACTTGTGACAAACAACTGTTTGGTTTTCCTCATCCTACAAGGTGAAGTTTTAATCCCATTTCTTCTGTGAAGCTTTTTGTGGCTCGGGCACAAACCAAGACACTTGCTCTTGTTTTCTTTTCAGAGACCTTAGTTCATACTTGTACTGTCTTTCCATCATGCAGCATGCTCACCTTGTCTTAAATGGTTAACTCATCTGCCAGCCTCATTATAATTAAGGACAGGAAATGAGTGTTCTTCTAATGCTTATGGAACCCGACAGAATCCTCAGGACTCAGTTTGCTGAACAGGTGAGAGATAGCAAAGAGGGGAGCTTTAAAGTTGGGCAGACTTATTTTGGAGATCAGATTTTTTTATACTTGTCACACAGGGATAGCTTTACCAGTGTATCTGTCACACAGCTTTCCTTCTCTGTAAAATAGGAAAATAATACTAATATTACACAGTCTTATGAAAAATTAGTAAGATACTGACATGGCCCTGGCCTGTTCGAGCATCATTCTGTACACCAAAAAGTGGTGGCATTGACTCCCTTTTGGGGTGCATACAGGAGGCAAGCAATCTTTCTCTCTCACATCAATGTCTCTCTCTCTTTCTTTCCTTCCTTCCCTCCCTCATCTTCCTCCTTTCCTTTCTCCCTTATTGCCTCACATACTCTTTCTCTAAAATTCAATAAAAACATATTCCCAGTTGAGGATAAGAAAAAAAATACCTGATATAATGCATGCAAAATCTTAATACATTGCCTGGCTCACGGAAAGAGCTGAATAAATAGTAAACTTAACCAAATGTTCACAGGCCCATTCTAACCCCTGATGGGTTAGTAACACTAAAATTGAGCCCCTGACTTTCATAGCTGTGAAAATCTAATGCCTTCCCTTAATTAATATTGCTTCTTAGGGGCTTGTGTCTTCATAGGCTGTTCTGCTTCTGGGCTCTGCGCCACAAAGACTGACTGTGGCAGTCTTGACCTCGGCAAGTAAATAAAACATGGCCCCTGCACCAGATGGTGAAGAAACACACACACACACACACACACACACACACACACACACACACACACACCATCCATGATCAGTGATCCATACTGTGAAGACAGTCATGATCTTCTATCATCTCTCAGCTTTCTCCTTTCTTCCCTCTTCTCTCTCTTTCAGTTCTACTCACATTTTTCTTCTTGCCTGAATTGTTGCTTTCTCCCAATTAATATTTTATTATGAAGAGCTGTTCAGCAACCACTGCACTTTATACCCTCTCAAGCTTCAACACCCAAATCCAGCGAGAGGCTTTGTGTAAACAAGAGTCTTGCTTTTCCCTGGACCCACCTTCCTCAGAGGGTGTGGGTGTTGAACATAGCAACTGTTTTATTCTTTGCAGCTAGTCTGAATGTTTTCAGAGTTGCTACTGATAAAAGAAGGAGAAAGTGATTTTACCTCATTTTCTTTTACATCTTACTCATTCTCGTTGGCTTAATTTCTTCTTGGGCTAGATTTCATTTTCATGCTCTGTCCCCAGCCTAGAAATGGGCCTTCTTACCCTTTGGTGCTGAAAAAAGAATCCATATCCATGACTCCCAGGCAACCATCCAGCTCAACTGAGAAAATTACAGGAGAAATACGTGCAATCGTTTAAATGTGGTACTTTTTTGTTTGCAGGTGGTATGAGTTCATTGGATTTTATGTACTTAAAAGTACACAGTGACTATTTTTTTAAAAAAATATTCCAACAGAGACTCTAACTTCATGGAAATGTTAAAATAATTTAAGTGTTTGGTGTTTTTTTTGTTTTTGTTTTTGTTTTTTGTTTTTTGTTTCTGTCTTTTTTCTTTTGGCCCCTTTACTGAGAGAAATGGTGCTCATAGCCTTTGCCAGAGGAGGTGTGGGGGAGATAAAGACCACTATTTTCCTATCATCCTTGGGCTGGATAATTCCCACTTCGTGTTTTTTTTTAAGCTAAATTTTCAAACAGCTTTACTTAGAGAGTGCAGAAAATTACCAGTAGACATCCTAAGCATTTTGGTGAAAATAATGACAGTCTCTTTTATAAGAAAAAAACAAAAGTTAATGACAAATCACATTCATTGATGACAGATTATTTTAAATGTGGAAAGCAGACTCTGAAGACAAATAGTTTTGTGTGTGAACTTGACCAGAAGCGTGATTCTCTGGTAATTTGTTTTGTGTGTGTGTGTGTGTGTGTGTGTGTGTGTGTGTGTGTGTGTTTTGGCTCTAAATTACATTATTGCTTTAGAGACATACAAAATATAGATACACATAATTCCTTGTGTTCTTTTGTGTATATTCATTTTCCCTAGGAATACTTGTCCATAATTTAATGAGTGCCCATTATGGATTTTAAAAGTTAAATCTCTTGAGATTTTGTTTTGAATGAAAAATAACCTCCCAGTAAATTTTATTTTTGAAAATTAAAGGTAATACCCAGTATTGAGTATTTAGGTAAGTGCTGGTGGGTCATTTTCTCACTCTGCTGATTATCTTTGTGGCTAGTCATCAAATTGAAATGGAAAAAGCATTGTGGGTGAGTTTATTTGCCTTAATACTTAGGTAGCTTAGAGCAGACCTTTTGAAAAATGTGTGTTGGGAAAAATATGACCTTGGTTTATAGCATGGATCAGCAAACATTTTCTGCAAAGGGCTAGATAAAAAATATTCTAGGCTTGTGAACCAGAAAGTATCTGGTGTAACTACGTATTTAATTCTGCAGTTGTAGAGCAAAGCGTCTATAGACAACATGTAAACAAATAGTGTGGCGATGTGTCAATAAAACTTTATTTACAAAAAGTGGTAGTGGGCCACATTTAGCCCACAGATTATGGATTCCTGACTCTTGATTTAGAGGGACAGGAGGTGATCAGCTGACCCTGGAGCTCTTTGTGTGTCCCAGCTGATTTTAGAACTTCATGCCAGCCTATGTGAGTATGGATTCAGTCCATGGATTCAGCATCTCCATTGGCCTTACTCTAGCAAGTTTGTGTGTAACATTTTCTATGCATCTGCCCAAAATAAAAAATAATTTTTAAAAAGCCAAGACAATGAAGATTAAGGGATTAAGAAAAGCAGAAAGAAAGTAAAAAACTCCAGTCCACCTTTCCCAGTTGTGTGCCAGTTGGTATCTGGTATAGAAACAGACTGACAGGTCATAACACAAAGATCAATTCACTTAGAAAACATTTCCGGAGTGCCTAGTATGTGTCAGGCTCTGGACCAGTACTGGAGATTACAGATTAACAGGCTGCCACGCCCCTGCACCTGGCTTTATTCTGGTAAGGGAAAGGCAGAATAGAAGAGGGAAGGTAGAGAGGGAACTGAGGAAGAGAGGAAGGTGTTGAATTGAGTTTCTTATTTGAAATAGGGAATGTGGTAAGCAGCTGTGTAGTAACAGAAAGAAATATTAGCCTTAGCCATACAAATATGTATTCATTCAACAACACATGTATGTCTGGTCTCTGAAAAGTATTGGGGTTAGGAACAAACAGTTCTTGCTTTCAAGAAGCTTATCATCTAGTAGAGAGAAAAACAAAAAAAAAAAAACAGGCTATGGATATTTGAATTCCTAATCTGCAATGAAATTCACAGATAAGTGAATAAAAATGGCTGACCCATACTGTGGGACAATACCTAACCTCACTATTCATCAAAACTATAGAAACTAACAATATACTTTTTTATAACTATCAACTTGGCAAAAAATATAAACATCACAGTATATTATATTATCCACCGTTAGGATGAGGAAAGAGAACTCTAATACTTTGTACTAGAGTCCAAATTGATATAACCGTTCTTGTAGATGATTTGTCAGGTTCTAACAAAATTTTAAATGGCTATTTCTTTTGAGTCATCCATTTCCAAGATGAGCCACAACTGTAGAAACTCACTTGCACGTAGGTACAAAAGGTCAGGTATGAAGATGTGTACCACTACACACTTAGTAATTATGAAACAGAAAAACTCTTAAGTTACCAGTAATAGGGACTTCTTTAATGATATCATACCCATACTAAGTGGTATTATGCAGTCCTGGAAAAGAATGGAACAAATATATATGAACTAACATGAAAAGATTGTAGTAGATATAAATGCAAAACTGCTTAACATATATAATAAAGAAGTAATATGCAAATTAACCCTCACGCCTTCACAAGATGGCTGCCTACAACCAGGCCGGCAGGGGGGTTAGTGAAGGACAACCAAATGACTGAACAGCAGGCTTCTTGAGGTGACGAGGCTGGCAGGGGTGAGTAGTTGGGGGTGACCAGGCCAGCTGGGAGGGGGGGCAGTTGAGGGCAATCAGGCCAGCGGGGGGGAGGGGGGTTGGGGAGGGGCAGTTAGGGGCAACCAGGCATGCAGACAGATGAGCTATTAGGAGACAGTGGTCCAGGATTGTGAGAGGGATGTCTGACTGCCGGTTTAGGCCCATCCTGGCAGTAGGACATTCCCCGAGGGGTCCAGAATTGGAGAGGGTGCAGGCTGAGCTGAGGATCACCCCCTTTCCCCCACAAGAATTTCAAGCACTGGGCGTCTAGTTTAACTGTATTTTGTGGACTATACATCAAATTTTATGGTTGGTGGAATAAGTGAGGGATGGGTGGGATGGTAAATGGGCACATTTCCCTTTTCATGCCATTGAAATTTTAATTATTTTTAGAATTTAACAATTACCATTAAAATATTATGTTATATAGGATGGGTACACAATCAAAAGTATATCCCACTGTGTAAATTCACCCTTAATTCTAGGATAGACTGCAATTCAGTTATCAACAGAGTAACCAAATTCACACCTGGGAGTTCCTGATTACTTTGAATACTGTTTCTTTAAAGGGCAGAGGAGAGTCATTCCTTTCTGCCTGCTGTTTTCCCAGGATATGCAAAGTTGTATTTCTAGTGATCATATCTGAAAACCAACATAATTTAAAGGTCCTCACTTCACAATGTTTGCAGTAAGATTCCAGCATCTTAGCATGAAAGTGTTTTTAGATTACATCCATTTAAACATCTGTGATTCATTATCGTAAATATCACAGTTGTGTGGAACCATATGCTTTAGCTTACAGATATAGATTGTGAAGTGAGGACCTTTAAATTATGTTGGTTTTCATATATATATATGGAGAGAAAGAGAGAGAGAGAGAAATAATCATCTTGGGAACCTAGACTTACCGTGTGTATATACAAAAAGAATATTTTCAGACATGTGAGGCCTTTTGTTATCACAGCAATAAACTTGAGATCCCATATAAGAATCCTTCAATGGCAAAACTCACCATTTTACATTTGGCTCATGCATTTCTTGTGATAAGGCAGGCAGGGTGGAAAGCAGCACAAAGCCTTCAGCTGTATTGGCTTTTACTTCTTAAGGAAATGAATGTGGGCTATTGTTGAGAGAGAAAAAAAATCACAGAAAATTGGGGTACCTTTAACAAATCGCAAGACACTCTTGGCAGGCATCCTCCTATATTCCCATGAGGCTAAAGCTAGGGATGATGCCATATGTCATAAGGGATGCAATAAAATTCTCTTGGGAATTGGGGGATGAATAGGCATGACCCACAGGGCTGATCACTTTCTTGCTTACATCAGAAACCCATATATGCATACAAGAATTAATTGTGGTTCATCTATTATAAGCCAGATCATTTTATTTTAATTCCCTGATAAGGTCTTGTCAACTAGTTGCAACAAATTTTCAATCTCACCCCCAATGCATCAGGCAGGAGGTGAATTAATTAATTGGTTATAACCAAAAAGAGTCCACTAATATGTTTTTGTTTTTGTTTTTTAACATATTTTATTGATTTTTTACAGAGAGGAAGGGATAGGGATAGAAAGTCAGAGGAAGGGAGAGGGATAGAAAGTCAGAAACATCGATGAGAGAGAGACATCGATCAGCCGCCTCCTGCACGCCCCCCACTGGAGTTGTGCCCGCAAGCAAGGTACATGCCCCCGACCGGAATCGAACCTGGGACCTTTCAATCCGCAGGCCGATGCTCTATCCACTGCGCCTAACCGGTCTTGGCCACTAATATGTTTGATTGCCAACCCTTGCCAGTGCTTGCTCTGAGCATAGCCAAAGAGATAGGGATGAAACTGTATGAGACCATTGTCTTCAAAGAACCCCCAAGTTACCAAAGGATACCCCAGGAGGCAAATGTGAAGTTGGTGTTCTGCACTCTGTTGCAGTCTGATTGGCATCCCTGATGGTTATTATGAAGACACAATACCTTGTTAATACCAAAAATTGATCCTTTAGGAAAGATAGCCATTGGTACCCCAGGCCATGTACTTCAGCCCCCAAACACTATTCTGTCTTCTGGAAACATTTCTAGACCTTCTCGGGAGTGCAGTTCCCACAAGGCCATCTCTGCTTAGAAGCACTAGAGATATCCCCAGGAGGTTAAAGGGTGGGGTATTCAAAATGCCTCAAGAGTTTTGATAGAGAGGATGGTCACCGATACACTGGTGACAGATCACCTATGGGTCCATTCTGAAGATCATAGATCAAACTTCTCTACTGTTTTCTCTTCCCCTATGGTGTTTTGTTTTCCTGTGATTTGGAAAATTGTGATTATTTTGAAGTAGGATAATAGGGCATTGGTCTGCCCAAAGTCCAAATTTCAGACTTCTTTCATAAAAGTTATAGATAGTTCAATGATAGTAAGTTTCACATATAGCTTTTCCTCCAATTTTTAAAGATTCATACTATTAAAAGCTCTTTCATACTTTTATATGTTCTGGAATTGCATAAAGATCTGCCTGAGCCCATTCATGCATTTTTCCAAGCTTAACTGTTCCCTAAGCTTCGAGTTACAAGGACTTCTGACCTCTGGTTTTCCCCTGATGGAATTAACACTTCAAGATTCCATTCAACTCCATCTTTGATACCTTTTTCAACTCTAGACACAAACTGTTTAACTTCTGGTTAAACCATGTGCTCCTAGGCTGTGGAATAACTTCTAACATTTACTTTGGAGTCCACCCTCCTAAAATAATCCACCCCCTTCCTCTTCCACAAGGACCTGGAATAGGTCTCTAAAATAGATGTAAAAAGTAAAGTTCCAGTTTTGCCACTTTTAGATGTGTGACTTTAAGACATTTTCTTAATCTTTCAAAGACTTGATTTCTTCACCTCTAAAATACTACCTTGATGGGACTGTTGGAGAATTAAAAGAAATAATGTTTACAAAGTGTTTATCATACTTCTGGCATTTAGAAAGCATTCCATAAATGGTGACTATTTTAGAAGACAAACATCAAACATGAAAACCAGCATGTTTATGGTTTTGTAGAGAGAGAAGATCTAGGGAAATGCCTTGAATAATTTCTAATTTTATCCATATGAACCAACACTCTTTGCATTTTCTCGCCACAGTCATTTGCAGTCACTGCACTAGTATAGGAACTAGTGAGTGATGCCTTGTTATCACCTTCAGCTGGGTCACATACCAAAGTTTGATGTTTTACAAGTTTTTGATATACAGCCAATTCATACCTTTTTGTGGATTAATTAGGTTTTGAAACTAACCTAAAGATCAGTTTGCTAAGTTTTATGTGAAAAAAGTCTCTTTTTCACTCACTATTTCTTGGAGAATTTCTCAGATAAAGTAATCAGAAGACAGAATAGTGCAGTGAAAAGTGTGGCCTTTGGAATGTGACAAAACTGGGTTTGAACTCCAGTTCTATCAGTAACCTTTGCGTCACGGGTAACTCAGTCAATCCAAGCATCCGTCATTTCCCTTCTGTAAAATGTTGAAACATCATAACATCATCTGAGGATCGGGGTGCAGAAAATCACTTACTGAGTATCTATTGTGCTTCTGATATTTTGTTAAAAGCTTGATGGTTAGTTCCTCCTCTCCCAGAACTTACCTTCTTTCGGGTTTTATTTTTTTGTTTGTTTGTTTATTGAATAAGGTATTACATATGTGTTCTTCTCCCCTCATTATCCTCCCCCTTACCCTCCCCACTGATGCCCTCATCCCCCTGGTGTCTGCGTCCATTGGTTAGGCTTATATTCTTTCATACAAGACCTTTGGTTGATCTCCCCTGCCTTTACCCCCACCCTTCCATGCCTTCCCTCTGATGTTTGACGGTCTGATTGATACTTCTCTGTCCCTTGATCCGTTTTTGTTCATCAGGTTATGTTGTTCATTATATTTCAAAAATGAGTGAGATCATGTGATATTGATTTGTTTATTTCACTTAACCTAATGCTCTCCAGTTCTATCCATGCTGTTGCAAATGGTAAGGATTCCTTCTTTTTCACTGCAGTGAAGTATTCCATTGTGTAGATGTACCACTGTTTTTTAATCCACTCATCTGCTGATGGGCACTTAGGCTGTTTACAAATCTTAGCTATGGTAAGTTGTGCTGCTATGAACATAGGAGTGCATATATCCTTTCTGATTGGTGTTTCTAGTTTATTGGGATATATTCCTAGAAGTGGGATCACTGGGTCAAATGGGAGTTCCATCTTTAATTTTTTGAGGAAACTCCATACTGTTCTCCACAGTGGCTATACCAGTCTGCATTACTTCATGCAGTTTGCATGAAGGTTCCTTTTTCTCCACATCCTTACCAGAACTTGTCATTTGTTGATGATAGCCATTCTGTCAGGTGTGAGATGGAATCACATTGTGGTTTTGATTTGTGTTCTTTCAGTTTTTAAAGTTTACAGACCATCGCGTACTGAGTACTGCTTCAAATCATAGATTATAAGCTCTTTGAGAGATGGGACTGTATCTTCACTATTCATGATAGCACTTTATACATCTATTTTAGTATTGATATCAGAAACTGCTTCAGTATACATCCCCTGAAGACTCTTTTTGCAGAATTGTTGTCTGTTTGTTTGCTCATCTTCCACATTTTAATTTATTTGCACTCCTACCTGCCTTTATCTCCAAATCATCCTCAGCCCTCCTAAAGCCCAAGAGCTCCTACAGAGCCTAGAAAAAGAAGGACTGATCATCTCCTAGAGTTCTAAGGGAGAGATTAAGTCAAAACTAATGGACCTTTAGATCCTCAATGCTCAGTTTTGCAGATGGGCATCATTATAATTAGATCTTTAAACACTCAGAACCAATTTAAACACTTGCCCATGTTATTTGCATACTTTTACTATTTGCTTTATAGATTAGTATCAGTATTTACCTGAAAAGTTATAATTCTTTCCTTCAAATGTTTCTAATGTGCTATTGCATTCTTAAATATGATTTTATTATGACATAAGACCAAATATTGTCTAGAAGAACACATTCAATTTTATAATAAAATTATACAAAAGTTTGCTTTTTAAGCAAGTTTTAGAGAGTGCAACTCCTCAGTAAAGTGAGCTATACTTGATAATCCATCACCTTGAATGCATCCGGTAATGATGAGCCTGCTCATTTGTTGACTTTCTCTCATTTCTAGAAATAATTTATTATATTGGACTATGATCTGCCTGCTTGTAATTTCTACATTATGGTGCTTGTTTGGCCTTTTGACACAGTGTAGAAATGGATAACCATCCTTCAAAAGGCACACCTCCAAATGATTGTGTGTCCCAACCTTCTAGATTCTGAATATATCACGGAGGCAGATAGTATGCCTTATTTATTTTATGTTGGCATTTATCCCATGCTGCCTACTGTCTTGCACAATGTAAGTGAACAAATGATATTTTTATGGGATAATGGATGAATATGTTAAGATTTAGAATAATAGAATTTCAGATTGTAAGAGACATCATCCAATGCTAGAATCTCTTCCATATTTCTGCTGAATAGTCATTGTGGTTCCACTTGAAAGTATCCAGTGACAAGCAAATTTTTCACTCAGGAAGAACAAGACTTTCCAAATGGTCCTGAATTTCTTCAGGCTTTTCCAATATTTGGACAATAAAGAGACCATGCAGATATTAAAGTGTGCACTGCCTCTGCTTATAACTCTTCTCCCCTACAAGTGTAGGATTTCAGCAGGCCCTCCTCTCTTGAATCTTATTCCAATTATTCCTGGAAGAACCCAGGGAATCTCATATAAACTCAATTCAATTCTTCCATGATCTCTCCTCTGGCGTCTGTATTGATTAATGGTTCTGGAAGCCCTTGAAGGGAGTGCCTCCTAATTGCCTTCTGTAGGAAAGCTGCTTCTCAAAGTGGCAAAGTGCATCTCTAGGACCCCCCAAACTGTGAACCCTTCACAATGCTAAAAGGCTGTAAGCTGCTTAATTTTCATTACCCCAGAGCCAAACCACGCTTTCATTCAGAAATAGGGTCAGTAGCCATTCCCCATGATATTTTGTAATTAGGAGCAGAGTAACAGTGCGTTAGGTTACCCAAATCTCCGTGGTTTCTGAATCTTTGACTTTCTTATTCTTATTCTTATTCTTATTCTTTTAGCTTATTCTCTCTCTATACTGCATACCCGTGGGGCTGGATTAAGAAATCAATACTGTTTTCTCCTCTCCATCTTCCTTCTGGTTCTGTATCTCTCTAGGTGGTCATACAGAAGTGGTCCTCTTTAAAGCTTCCTTCCTCCCTATGTGGCAGAGAGGTACTGGGAAATCAGAGACTGCCAGAGCATCAGACATAATCAGCATCTGATTCTCAGTGTAGGCTCAGACAGAACACTTGGCTATACTCTGTCTCCAGACAATTCCAACAGCCAAATATCTGGAAAGTTGTAGTAGAGCAAATTTCTCTTCTCACTAACCTACCGTGCTGACAGTCATAGGGAGGAAGACATGTGTGAACATAATTAGTAGATAAATAAAATAAAAACAAAAACCCTAAGGGATATGTAAGAGACATTGTGCTAGGAATGCAAAAATCTGAGAGGGGAAACTGTAAATCTGAGACTTAGTGGTTCTCAAAGTTGCTGGATTTGTGATTTTGGTTTCACTGATCTGATCAGGTGCCTTTCAAATCGATTCATTCAAATATTCACATGAGTTTGGGCCATCATTCTCAGTTTTGTTTGAGGGGTTTCAAATTTACTTAGCTGCCAAGTTGCAGTTCTGCTATTTATTCATTCAACAAACAAGGTTAATGTGTACTGTGTTGGGCACTATGCCATATAAAGTAATTCCAATTTGAAATACAAATTTATGCTGACTATAACCACCATGAGATAGACAATGCACAGAATTCTTCCAGAAAACAAACTGCCATGTTTTAAGGAATTTGTAGCAAAAGGAAAATGTAAGACCCTGTCAGAAAAGACTGGATTCAGAGCTAGCAGCTCAGTTTTTAATGGTTGCCAGAAAAATTCCCTGAAAGCAGATGTAGTTTTGTCTTTTCTCCAAGAGAAAGCTCTTAAGGGTTTTCACAAAATAGGTTTCTGCTGAAGATCACTTGACAGAATCATTCACTGTACATTCGGCTGACACAATAGCATTGAAACTATTTTATCAAAGTTGAAATTGACACATGACATGGTATTAAGACCATTTTCTGTGCGTTCTGCATCTATCAAATCTACAAAGGCTTTGGAGGGAAATCTACTCCAGGATTAATCAGTCATAGTTAGGAATGTGCCAGGAGCCTCACGGAAGCTCTGCAGATATCAGTACCGACTCCAGGTGAAACATGGCACAGAGGACTCAGTTCACAGCATTCAAGAATCAGGAGGGTAGAATGAATCAAAGCTGGAGGATGCGCTTACTGTATCATACAGGCATCTGGCCCTAAGTGGGTAGAACTGAACATATGTTCATGAAAGCTTGATTGATCAAAGTGCTTGAGAAATGAGGGTATTCAGGGAAGCAAAGGAAATGCTTTCTGTTTTTCTCACTTGAGCCAGTCCAAAGAGCCTCTGAACTAAGCCCCGTTGGTGCCAGTGGGATACCGAAGATGTGAGAAACAATTAAGTGATGGTCTGTGTCCTGGGGAGAGCCCATCTGACGTTTCTGAACTAAATACTACTTCAGTTGTCAGAAAGTCACGGCTTTCCATGGCCCCAGCAAAGATTCTGCAGATCAGCCCTCCCTACTGATAAAGCAATTAAATTCTGTTTTACTAACTAGGTCAGGAGTGCTGGGATATCTGGTATAGTCTGAGGGAGAGCAAAGCATTTATACTCTTCTGCACAGTCATTGCCTGATCTCCGTGGTGTGCTGGAGCCAGTTAGTACTTACACTCCTGAGAGCTGATTGCTAAGTTTTTAGAATTTGCAAGCCAGTTGAAAGCGCATTGCTAGCTGATATCAGCTATGTTTAGAATATTTACACCATAGGCATTGGCAAATGCCACAAATCGGGACATTTTTTATTATGAGCATACTGCTGAATAAAGCCACTCTTTTCGGTGTATGAGTTTGAATTTCTAGAAGTGATCCAAGCATATCTGTCTATGGCTACAACTCCCAGGATGACTGGTTCAGAGTCTGTTTGTTCGACTGATCTTCACATATCCTCACGGAACTGAAGAAGCAGAGTTTGCGCACTAACTCTGAGAGGCCCTACAACTTGTAACCAATTTGCAAGTCTCTATGAATATGTATATATAATGTATGTAGGAGGACCATTTTCCCATCTGAGATCCGAGTTGATTTACCCAAAACACTTGTAAGAATAAATTCCACATTAGTTCATACCTATCTCCATGAGCAGGACTACTCTGTATTTTGTAGCTAAATTTAAATCCATTAACATTTTCATATTTCCTGGGATCCTAATGCACCGTAATTTGCTCCCTCACACATTTCTGGATGGTAATAAATCCATGCCTTTTGGATTTTCATCCCTAAGAACTATATTCAATAGAAAGAAATAGAAAAGCATAAAATCAAGGTCAGGAAGATTAAGCCCCTTAATTCACGTGCCAGACTTCCCATTTCAATTGTGGTTTTGTCTCCCAGCTAAAGTTTGTCTTTTTGTGACATTTGCATTAAGCCCAGAGGACATTTTGAGTGGAAACATGCTGAAAGCATAATTGAAACGCTGAGTGGTGCCATTTGTCTAATTTGCATTTTCCCCCAGGTGGGGAGTTTTTACTTCCTCCCTCTTTCTCCTGGGGTGTTCAAAGATTATCTCAAAGAATGATGTTGTGCAAGTGATTCCAATAAATCCCCATGTACAATGTATTATATGGATAATTTTTTCTTTCCAGAAGCTATTGTAAATGCCACAGTGATAAACCATGTAAGGAAGTCCTTTGTAGATTCCCAGTAGTACAAATAGCACATCCCTCCCTGTCAGATAGAGGTTTTAAACATTTGTTCACAAGTTTAATTGTTTGCTAGAATTTTCCTTGCATTTACTATATTTTCATAGGATCATTCTGAGCTACTTGGGAGGTTATCTCTACAGAAACAAATATTTTTAAAATAGATAGACATAAATGATTTAATTTTATCCTTAGTATGTTCCATGCACTAGCCCAATCTCTTTAAAGGTTTGGGACTCATTGACATATTGTATCAACAAAGTTCATAATCTGAGACTATGATACAGGTTGATGCTATCAGTAGAATCCTTTGATAGAAAAGATGAGGTGAGATATAATTGGCATGAAGCAAAGGCTTTTTTCTCCTCCAGAGAATAACAGTGTGGTGAATTATTTCTTTTTTTATTAGATATTCTATTTCAGATTTGTCATTTATCTATTTACAAAATTACTTGACCTAGATTTGTGCCTTTTCTAAGTCTTTCTCAAGTCTGCATTATTTATATTAGATATATCATTTCAAATATCAGAAATTCTCTTAGATTCTATCAGAAATCCTCTTAGATTATACCAAAACCATCCTAGATTATAAACCTGAGTAGGGTGGAGCCAGGCAAGAATATGTGTAAGTGAAGAATGGGCAGAGAAGAATGTGGCATAGGCCAGCATTTATGAAGGTGGAATGTGCATATAAGAACAAATATATGTCTTTGTTTAACTCCTTAGATTCATTTAACATTATTTAAAAAATACCTCTGGCAATCCAGCACATATTTATAAATATTATCTTCAAATAATCTTATAAATAAACAATGCAATTCAATTAAAAGAAAAATATTAAGTGATTCAGGTATGAAAGTGTGGCAAAATTGTGAGTTTGGAAGCTGAATGAATGAAGAAAGGATGCATTTGCCTAGGAAGCCTAGCAAATGTGTGGCCTTAACCTCATCACCTCAGTAAGTCTGTTTCCAGAGAAAAAAAGAAAAAGTACCTACCTCACACTGATAATGTGAAACTCATTGCAATCACCAATGTAAAGCTCTCAGTGTAGTCATTCTTTTAGGAAAAACGATACCCTAGATTTGTTGGATTTTTTTTAAACAATCTATTTGAAGAATATTTAATAAAACTTTATTGAATCTATGAGTAGATTCAATACCTTTGGGTAAGGCACTATAATTTCATTCCTTTGATGGTATTTTTCCTTCATAACCTCTGGTGAGATAAACAGGGCTTGGCCAAGACAAGTTGGGGCAGGGGGAGTCAAAGATGAGCAAGATGGGATCAGAATCATCTGCCTCGCTCCTTTAACCTCCACAGAGATGCCTATAGTAACCATCTCCATGGTAACCACACATAGCCAGCAGGCTGGAGCACAGGAACCTGACTAGAAAGAGGTGGAAGGATGCAAGAAGGCAGGTGGAAAATTTGCAGCTGGAAGAAGGAAGCTATATAGGAAAAGGAAAAAGGTAGTCTCTTTAATGCCCAGAATTACAACAATCCTATCTAATAAAAGAGTGATATGCAAATTAACCAGCACTCCACTATAAGCCTTGCCCACCAGCCAATCAGGAGTGGGTATGCAAATTAATCCCAGCCAAGATGGCTGCAGCCATGGAATGAACAGGAGGGAAGCCTGGGTTTCCTGGGTGATGGAGGAAGCCACGCTTTACATATACCCTGGTGGGCCCAGGCCACCACTCAAGGCTATAAAGTTTTTCAATTATAGAAGATAAATAAATCCCAACAGAAATGGCTGCTGCCATAGAGTGACCAGGAGGCTTCACTCCACTCCAGGCTATAAAGTTTTAATTATAGAAGATAAATAAATCCCAGATCCCAGGATCTTCTCTTGAGTCAATGGAGGCGTGGAGGGGGGAGGAGGGGGGATAGCCTGCAAACCACCACAGGACCCTCTCCGAGGCTGCCCCAAGCCCCAAGGGAATCCCTATCCTGATCCAGGACATCCTTCAGAGCAAACCAGCTGGCCCCCACCCATGCACCAGGCCTCTATCCTAATAAAAGACTAATATGCAGATTGACCATCACTCCAATACATAAGATGGCTGCCCCCATATGGTCAAAGATCCTGCCCCCATGTGAACACAAGATGGCCACCACAAGATGGCCAGCAAGGGAGGGAAGTTGGGAGTGACTGAGCCTGTAGGGGAGAACAGTTGTGGGGGAACCAGACCTGCAGGGAAGGACAGTTAGGGGTGACCAGGCCTGCAGGGGAGGGCAGTTAGGAGTCACCAAGCCTGCAGGGGAGGGGAGTTAGGTGCAAACAGGCTGACAGGGGAGCAGTTAGGCATCAATCTGTCTGGCAGGGTAGTGGTTAGGGGGTAATCAGGCTAGCAGGTAGAAGCATTAGGTGCAATCAGGAAGGCAGGCAGGCGAGCATTTGGGAGCCAGCAGGCCTGGATTATGAGAGGGATTTCCGACTGCCCATTTAGGTCTGATCTCAACTGGGATTGGGCAGTCAGACATCCCTTGAGGTTCCCAGATTGGAAAGGATGCAAGCTGGGCTGAGGGACACTCTTCCCCCCACCCCCCCATGCACGAATTTCATGCACCAGGCCTCTAGTAATGATAATAATTATTTTAATGCATGGAGCACCAAAGTCTTAAGTGCTCTATGCATGTAGGTACATATTATCATGCTTAATGCTCATCATAAGAATTATAGGACCTGTGAGGGAAGTAGTAGTATTTGTCCCACTTTACAGAGGAGGACGTTGAGGCAGAAAGAGGATGGGTGTTTTGCCCAAGGTCACAGGTTTGCTGCTACATATAACCAGGATTGGAAAGGGCCTAAAGACCCTACCATTAAAAATGCTTTTCTAATGGCATGAGGATAGCAGTTCCTGGCATGCTAGTTCTCCAACCTCCTCTCTGTGCCAGGGAAGGCAGAAAATATGGACACCTGGCATCTTGACAAGCCATTCATTGTCCAGGGTCCTGGTTCCTGGTCCTGGTTGCATTAGATTTACCTGGGGAGCTTTAAACAGATACCAGACCAGGAACCTAGCCTAGCACAAGAATATGAGAATCTTGGCTGCGGGTTGGGCTAGGTATTGCTATTTTTTAAATGCTCTCCAGGTGATTATCGTAGCCTTGAAAAAAGAGTCACAGTCTAAAGCACCTGCTCCTGAATTGGTAAAATATGTGTAACATAAAAAATACCCAATTATGCAACCCTTAGCCACTTGATACAGCCAGTTGGAAAGAAGCTAGAATGTACTAAGCAGCCCCTATGTGCCAGGTCTTGGATGTAGATTTGGTCTCTCATTATACCCTCTCCTGGTACCTCTGATGACTCCTGAGGAACTAGTAAGAGTCCTGGAGGAGTACCTGCCCCTTTCCCTCTCAAGTATCCATTCCTAGGATGTGAATGTGCTGAGAACTTGAACTGCAGACAGGTCAGACCAGGGACAGTTTCTTGCCTTTTCAGAATGTGTGACCTTGATCAAGTTAGTCAATCTCCCCAAGGCTTGGTCTCTTCTCTGGTAAAATGGGAACGATGTTTGCAGCCTGTGTATTCTAATGCAGTGTATGTATTGCCTCCAAAGGGGTGACATGGGTTCTTGGAGAAACACCCAATGGTACTTTGTGTGTGAGAGCAAAGTACAGATACACATACAGTAAATAAACCAATACACAGTGACATTAAAGTAAACAGGTATCTGTAACAGTAAAATCTCATGAGAGTAGTGGCATTTAGGCAAAAATACCTAAAAAGACTTGGTGTGTATGTGGGGAGAAGGGTGGAGTAGATGATTTTTAAATGTGGGAAATGCTGCTGCAGATCAGAATTGCTATGAGACTAAAGGAAGAGCCTGAATGCACAGTTGTTGGCACAGACTGGTACTTAGATGCCGCTCAAGAAATGGTAGATGTTACCTTTATTTTTCAAAACATTATTTCATTCAAAATGCACACACTGATCCCAACTATGCTTTAGGACTGTGTGAAGCTTTATTAGAATCAAGAAGAAAGGTAAGCCACCTCCCCTGACTTTACCAATGAGCTAAGCCCAAGTTAAACATGGGAGGCTGTGCTTTCATGAATTGATGTAAATCAGGACTGGGGAACTATAGGGAGACAATGACTAAGTCTGTCATTTCCTACTCATCTCTCCTACCGGCTCAACCAAGACCAGGAAGACTAGGGCCTTTCATTCCGACACTGGCCTTGCCTACAGTGTTTCCTACTCCCTGAACGGAGAGGAGCTCCGATCCACCACCACTAGAGCATCATTTTGCCCCCAAAGAGTTATCAAGTTAAATGGAATCCTTACTGATAGCCTCATGTATGGAAAAGCATTCTGTTCATGGCTGGAGATGTGGAGATGAATAAAAGAGTGAGATTCAACCTCTGCTTTTGGTTCTGGAAGGGAAAACAGATATATAAAGTAGACATGTTGATGTAACATAATGTGCAAAGCCCTATATGCAGGGAACTCTGAGAACACAAAGGGGGTGTTTGGAGAGGTTGCCTGAGCTGAATCTTAAAGAATGACTAACAGTTAACAGGGAGAGGAAGGTGGGGAGTACCTTCTCCCAGAGTAGTCAATATGAGGAAAAAGGTAGAGCAGGACAGTGGTGTAGGGAGGCACAGGTGTGTGCATGTGGGAGGCTCTGAGTGAAGACAGAGGTCAGAGGGGAAGCCAGCAGAAAGCGCAGACATGGAGGGGCTTGGTGCCGGTTTTCAGTGGGATCCACAGTTGTATGAGACTCAATGGAAGCAGTCAGTTCTATATTCATAATGGAAGGGTCCAAAGCTCCCTTTGGAATAAGCCTTCCTGTGGCCTTCCAGATCCCACATTGTCTAGGCCAGGCTTATCTCTACCCTCTCTCCCTTGCTGTCTTCCTTGCTCTTTGTACCAATCTCACTAGCAGCTCCCTCACTACTCCAGGACCTTTGCACATGTTATACCTGGAATAGGTCTATTACCACTTACAAAGTTTTGGATTAATGTCTATAATCCAAACAACAAGTATAATGTATGCTCTCAGGAAATATTTATAGAAGAAATGTAAAAGGAAAGGAATAAGGAAAGGAAGGGAAGAAAAAAAGAAGGAAGGAAGTGAGGGATGGAGAAAGGAAGGAAAGAGAAAACAGGAAAAGTAAGAGAAGTAGGTATGAAACTAGAACCCCCACAGACTGTTGTATACTTTCACTTGTTCCCACCTCTCCCCAGCTGAGGTTGCCTGCTTTGATCCTGCCCAGGGGCCAGGTCCAGAATCAACAACATCTTGGCAATTCAGGCAGCAAGTTGCCAGCAGGCCCTGCCCTTCGAGCAGTGCGCCTCCAGTGGATGATCGCTCAATTGATGATGACGATGAAAGCAACGGTCATGTCTCTGCTTCAAAGTTCACTCCCCCACAAACTGAAACTGGGCATGCGTCATTACTCATGGCAAACAAGATGGTCAGAGGAAGTGAGCAAGTGTTGGCAACTGCAGATTCCCCAAAGTCCATTTGTGGGTTCATGCAACAATGCCCCTGAGGCTGATGTGGTAGCCAGGAAAGGCTCTGGGGCCCCAACACAGAGGGAACTCGAGGCAATGCCTTGCAAGAAGCCTCAGGGCTGGGTGGGAACTTGGGAGCAAGACCGAACAGTTCTCAGGTCATTATATTCAGGTTCTCATAGGATTCCAAGGGGGATCTATTCTACATGAGGTTTGTCAGTTTTGAGAATGTGTAGTGGTGAAGGGCAAAGGGACCAGGTTTGGTTTGTGTTGGGTACCCCCCTTGCCTTCTTCGAGCCCCAGTTGCCTGATCTATAATCTGTTTGTGGAGGGGGCAGGGGAGGAGAATCAAAGTTGTGCCTCTTTCATTGTTATAAAGATTAAATTGGATAATCCGCTTATTAACACCGAGCCTGGCATGCAGGAAATGTTACATTTGTGTTAGCCATTATTATTATCAGCTAATATGATTATTGCTACCATAAGAATTATTTTCCCAGGAAAGAAAAATCAGCCCAGTTCATCAGAAATTTATATGGCTTTAACAGTGTACTTGGACACAGGAGAGTTCCTAGTAGCAATATTTAAGAGACTTAAACTGGATATAGCCCAATGCCTGTCAGCAAGAGGACAGATAAATAAACTCAGCATAGCCACGTACTAAAATACTCTATAGTGATTAGGATAAACAGCTCTGCCTTGCAGTCACACAGTTGAATTTTATAAATAATGCTGAGTGAAAGAATCCAGAACAAAAGAGCACAATCTGCATCATTCCATTTGTAAGAGTGCAAATACAGGTCAAACTATGACTTCAGAAGTCAGTACAGTACAGCCTCGAGCGAGGAGTGTAGGGATTTTACTCAGGAAGGGAGATAAAGAGGAGGAATGGTAATATTTTGTGTCTCGGTGTGGGTGCTGGGTCCACATGTGTGCCCACTTTCTGAAAATTTGTTGAGATGTACGTTCTGATTTATGTACTTTTCCAGACCTATGCTGTAATTCAATGAAAGGTTTACTTGACAAATCAATTCAGCAAAGGGCTTAGAAAACAAAAAATGAGGGGAGAAGGAATGCAAGTAGTATATGCAATACTATGCTTCCACCCAATGATCTGGCAGCCTACCTAGGCAACCTCGTGCAGACAGTGATTTGTGATGCCTTTGGAAATAGAATCATGTACCAGCTACAGGCACACCATAGAGGGGAGCATGACCAGTTGTCACAGCTGCTGCTTCTGGCAATGCCCCTGTGCTCATGTGGTTTCCTCAGGAGGCTGCTCTTCCCTGTTCCCTCTCACACAGGATGTAACATTCAACTACAGGGATCTCACTCACTGCCATGCAGCCACTGCCTACATCTGGGCCGTTGAGTTAACTAATTTTCTTAGCCCCTCCTGTCTTTCTCCCAATCACCCCCAAGAACCCAGAGCCACTAAATTAGCTTCCTTAGATTGGGTCCTTGGGATTTCTAAGAAGCCCAAGTGGAATTCGGATGCATCCCAACCCATGGTAAGCACTGTCCTACACTGGAACCAGAACATGTACCTGACCTTGACCACATCAACACTAAAAATAGTCTAAGGCACCCTAACTCAGTGGTGTTTCCCAATGTATCTCCAAAGGAACATTTTCAACTTCCTTTTCCAACCAGTCCTTCATTATCCTCAAAATCTTTGTCCAATTTCAATTATACCTCAAAGTGCACCAAGTTAGTTCTCTTCCTCTGAGTCCGTTTTGTTATTTCACCACCACTATTCCCATGCCTTTGAATAACCTACCACTTTCTGTGGGCTTCTGATCTCCAGCTCAGCTGCAAGGCCCAGCTCAAATATTGTCTCCATGGAGCTGTGTCTCAAGGCTCCTGAACAACCTGGCACTGCCACAGAACCTCATACATTCCTAGACATCATTGTGTACCTCACCCACTACATTCAAGGGCAGAGATGTGGTCCTGTTTATCTTTGTGTTTTCATTGATTAGCACCTACCTTAGACATGGGAGGTTAGCAAGGATGGATCTTGATGGAGTGAAGACTTTCAGCATGATCGGAGTCATGGGGTTACAAAGGAGAAGCTATGGGACAAGGGGCAGCATTTGTGAATCTGGGATGGGTGATGATAATTCACATTTAATGGTCAGAAATATCATTAGGACTAAGCTGCCCAACCTACTCACACTCCTGTTTTGATTTGTTTGGTTTTGTTTTCTGCAGTGAACTTCAGTGACTGTAAGGGAAATGACAAGCTACACTATGAGGTCTCAAGCCCATACTTCAAGGTGAACGACGAAGGTGGCTTGGTCGCCCTGAGGAACGTAACTGCGGTGGGCAAGACCCTTTTCGTCCATGCCCGGACTCCCCATGCGGAAGACATGGCAGAACTCGTGATTGTCGGGGGCAAAGACATCCAGGGCTCCTTGCAGGTAACTCAGATGTTTGGGATAACTTGGGTATAAGGAGGAACTTGGGGTCTGTATGTCTTATGTGGAAAATTTGGCTTATTATTGGCCGAGATTCTTTTGTTGTTACATATGACAGAAACGCAACTCAAAAATTGGCGGGAGGCCGTGGGGTTGGGGATTGTGGGCGCGTGTAATTGTCATATTTCTGAGATAGCTCTACCTTTAGGCATGGCCTTGTACCAGTTCCCAAATGATAGCATTAGCATTGGATCTTATTTATTTCATGGTTCCATTTTCCTTCTATTGGCTTCACTCTTAGACAGTCACTTCCCTCCCTGCTTCCCAATGTAGTAGCTCCACGTCTTTCTCCTAGTCTGAAGTCACCCGAGAGACCATCTCTTCCTGATACTGCCAACAAAAACTTGAAACTGAATCTTATTGGTTCTCATTAGATCATGCATTTATCCATGTAACAATCGCTGTGCCCATTTGGTCATGATTCTCTGGTTGGCTAAGTTGGGTCACATGTTTTGTACTAAACCCAGAGCAGAGTTAGCCTCATCTAAAATATATAGACTGAGAGTGAAAGAGGGTTACTTATTACAATAAATTAGAAACCTTTTATCCAAGGATTTAATGGCTGTTGGGCAGGCAAGAACAGCAGTGGTCCACTAGAGTTGTGTAGCAAGGCGGCCATTGCTTAGGTCGCTGCTCCTTTGCTTGCACCTGTGCCCATCCTTTTCCAGATGCACAGGGGTGCTGATCTTGCACCTGCATACATGTGCACATACTTTAGGAGTGCCATGAGCTTCCCTCGAGGCTTCCTACTTATGTCATTCCTTGCTACCGTGGATTCACCTACTTTTCCTTCACTAGGAGCTCAGAGACTCTGGCTTCTTGATTATAGAAAAGGAAGACACCTAGCAAAATGGCAAAATTATATATATAAAACCCTAAGCGACCGGTTGACCATTTGACTAGTCGATATGATGCACATTGACCACCAGGGGGCAGACACTCAATGCAGGAGCTGCCCCCTGGTGGTCAGTGTGCTCCCACAGTGGGGGTGCTGCTCAGCTGACCGAGGAACACCAGAGAGCAGCAGTGGCAGGTGCAGCGGAACTAGAATGAGCAGGAACAACACAGCACCCAGCTAGGCTTGGGCTCCTACCCCACCACTTGCCACTTCAAGCACTACTACATCCCCCAAGGAGTCTGGATTGTGAGAGGGTTCAGACCAGGCTGAGGGACCCCAATGGTGCACGAATCCGTGTACTGGGCCTCCAGTGCCCTATGCTTGGTGCACTGTCCTGGTTTTATCCAGTTTTTCAAAGTCTGTGATTCTCATTGCCTTCTTCTACCTGCCACATTCTCTGCGCTCTGATTTTTTGCTAATTTTGTTGAGTGGTGGAGCGTGGGTGGAGGAGTAACAGATCCCACAGCTGGGGAGCAGACAGTACAATGCCAGTGTGAGTGTTGCTTACCTGCCAGTGCTGTCTGTGATTTGGAAAGAATCATGGAACTTCTCAATTTGCAGATTAGAAGGTTAAATAGTCTGGGATGGCAAACCAGTGGCATGAGCATTGTCCCACTCTGTCACAACACCCATGGCAAATATTACACATTATCCCTGGCATGGCCTGAGAATCTTTTCCAATACAGCGCTTCTGGAAGCTGCCACCTATCCATCACTTGGAGATGTTCCTGGATACGGAATCTATTTGCCATCCCTGGGCTGGACAAACTCCATAATTCTCCTTTATTTCTGTGGATCTGTAAGTTAAGGGTAGATAGCCAGCTAAAATGAATCCACAGTGTGCCACTGATGTTTTCAAATAAAGTGGAGTATTGGTGAACAGATACTATTTCGAAAACCCATTGGTACCACAAAAGCAAGCTTTCCTCTTACTTAGCCGTGGTCATTTTCACAGCATCTCACTAACTCATGATATAAATGACAGAAAGTACATAAAGCAACAAAATTGCCAGATGTGCAGCACAAAGTGCTTCTTAGGAACAAGTAAATGGTACAGAGATTCACAAAGGGGGGTTTGTATGTGGGATGGACTGTATTTAGATGGAAAAATTGTTCATCATGATGGGTGGCTCATCTTTAAATCCAGAAAGGAAAATGTTATGTGTTTATCTTAAAGCAGAGCAGAAGGGATTCTGGGCACTTCTGTGGGCAGTCTCCACCTTGAGGGGTTGAGAGGTCAGGGTTCAATCCCGTGAGACTCAGCTTTGGATACACCGGTCTGGAGGCAGCCCTCGGAGCCTGGCTGTTTCTCATTTGCTGCTGTCTGAGCACGTTATTGACAAAGCTCGCTGTGGCCATTTGCTTCTATACAGCACAGTGGAGGCTGCTGTGCCATTCAGTTTGCTCAACTCCAGCAAACAGGATGTTCATCTCCCGCCTCCAGCCATTTAACAAGGCTCAAAATAAGCCTGTGAGACTGCCCAGATATGTCCGGAAGGAAGGAAGGAAGGAAGGAAGGAAGGAAGGAAGGAAGGAAGGAAGGAAGGAAGGAAGGAAGGAAGGAAAGAAGGAAGGAAAGAAGGAAGGAAGGGAAGGAGGGAGGGAGGGAGGAAGAGAGGAAGGAATGAAGAAAAGGGTAGGAAAACAAAATTGCCATCTGAAAAATCCCTGTGAGAAAAGCACAGTCCTTCAGAGATATTCAGTTGGTATTTTTGAGGCCCTACTGTGTACAGCCAAGCAGACCAAAAACTAGAGGGGGAAATCAGTGAGTATGCAAGTCAGCTCACTTCTAGATGGAGAAGGGAAACATGTATGTTGATTATGTATCGAGCAGAGAGGCAATGTGAGTGTGCTGTGTGCCTACAGAGAGGAGAGGGCAGGGACCCTGGGTGGTGATGACAACGATGCTTTCACAGCATTCACTGTGTGCCAACACCGCCTCATGGACCACAATGGGGACTCATTTAATCTCCCCACCCACCTGTGAGGAATATGCCACTGCTCCCATTTTATATGTGGGGGAAACTGAGGCACTCAGAGGCAAGTGCAAACCTCTATTATATAGTAGTAGGACTTTCTTATGTGTCTGCATCTCAATGTACATTTAACATGCATTATTTCTAACCCGCATGACCTCCCTGTTGGGCCGCTATAGGTGTGACAAATTGGCTGAGATCCCCAGCTTGAAATGGACAGAAATGGAACTGAGATTCTGACTTTTCTGTTCAAACACCCATTTCCTTTCTGCCAGTTGGCGTATCAGGACACTGTGCCACCTGGGTGGCTGTGGCTACTGTCCATTGGTCAGGACGAGTTAGAGCAACATAGAAGGGACAGAGAAAAACAGCAAGTGAAAGCTGTTTGAAAGAGCCACAATTCTGCATCCTGACGATGCTAAATTGTCCACACTAGAGGGACAGAGAGGGATTGGACCAATCAGGCTTGGATGTGTTGAGTTGGTAGCTCTTGGCAACATCTTAATAGAAGGGTCCAGGAGACAGTAGGGAATTTGGGATGGGATCCTAGGAGAAAGAACAACATAGTGGTAGGGCTTTGCCTTTGGTTTGGAACTTAACTGGGTTCAGATTTGTGCTCCAACCTCCCTCCCATGATCATATGACTTTGGACAATGCATTCAACTCTCTGAATCTCAACATCTTTAGGTATGAAACAGGGATAAGAATTGAGCTTACATCACAGAATTGTTGGACTGGGCACAGCACCAGATACCAGATAACCATCGATAGTATCTTTTTTGAACCTCTAGAGAGAGGATAAGCAACGGAAGGCTAAGTGTCTTCACTGAGGACAGAGATTGGGGGCAGGAGGAGAAAGCAGAGCCAAAAAAAAGAAGTAGAAGAAGAAAAGGATGTTCTCAGAGAGGGCAGTAGGGAACCCAGCAAAAACAAACCGGGAAAGATAGGAGAGATGTCCCTGTGGTTAAATTCTTTAAGATAAATGCAACCCAGCAAAGTACAGCTCCGCTCAGCTTGCTAATAAAAAGATGTCTGTTATTTTTACCTGCTACCTGCGACCTCCTTTCACCTGGAAAGTCTATAGTCTGAATCTGTGAAGTGTGATTGTTAATGGTTTAATTATAAACTCTCAAGCTCTTTCCACATTTTTAATGGGCTGCCCAGATGCTAGTACCTGCCTGGGCTGTGTAAGATCACCTTAGATCTGAGTAGGTGAGGGAGCAGTTTAATCCTGGTCTTATGACAGGCGAGGAAGAATTGTTATGGAGGGGCAGGGCTAGTCATGCGTGCACAGAGCAGTTTTCTAGCCTGAGGAACGTAATGATGAACCCAACTCACCTATGTCTGGACAGCACTGTGGCTTGTCCCCACCAGGTCTGCTGTCCTCTGCCTGGCAGTGATGAGTAGGGAGACAACAGGGTGTTTAGTGATTCGTGTATTTATTTATAATTCCATTTATTCACTTATGTAGAGAACTTCAAAGTTGCATAGAAAAGTTCTGTTTCATTCCATATAGTCCTTTGGTAGAGATGCCTTTATCTGCTGTGTGACTCAACATCATTTTTCAGCTTACCTCCCCCCCCCCTGCAAATAAAAGCATAATTGATTTATTTTTTACATATACATGCATGTATATGTGTATGTATTTCTGAAAGAAATGATAGTTTCTATGACTGTAGATTATGGCAAGGGATTCGGACATCAGTTGAACTCTATGGAGTCAGGCTGGGAAGCCAGAACATCCAGGAGCTCATGGGAATTAAATTTAAATTCCAGTTTAGAAGCCAAAGAGACTGGACCTACTGGTTTCATTTTGAAGGGTGGGAGTCCACACTCTGAGCAACTGTAGCATTTAGATCCCAGTGACCCAGCATCTGAGGCTCCTGAACAAAGCAGGAGACACAAATGTATCAGAGGGAGAGCTGTGGGAACCCACAGGCTGTGGAAACGGATCTGGCTTTCTGCTCCAGTGCAAGTCTGATCATACTCTCCTCGCTCAATGGGCCTTGCTTCTTCTTTACCTACGGGGACCTTGGGATAAATTCTGAAGTCTTTCTATGTGTCCAAAAATATCCTTCACAGTCTAGCCTGGCAGATCTCTGCAGCTTCCCTCAAGTCTGATTCTTTTTCATTATAAGTGGTTTGAACTGCTGGAATGTCACCTCCTCCAAGACCCTTTCTGGTCCCCTTTCCAAAGGAGGGTCTTATCCTGATCTAGTCTCCCTCCAGCACCAGTTCAGTTCCTTCATGGCCACTTCTCAGTTTGTAATTATGTATTACAAACTTCCTTTTTTGGTGTTTACAGTTTGGCTCTCTGATGAGATTGCCAGCTCCCTGAAGGCAAAAATATAATCTATTCCCTTGTTCCCATCCTATATCTTTCCTTCCTTCCTTCCCTTCTTTCTTCTCCCTCCCTCCCTTCCTCCCTTCTTCCTTCCCCTTCCTTCCTTCTTGCCTTCCTTCCTTCCTTCCTGAGCTGTAAAACCGGTTCATAACAATATCAGTGTCATAGATAATGCAGATATTAAATAAGTAAACATATGCAAAAAATGTAGAGCAGTGCTCAGCACAAGGTAAGTGAAAATGCCAGTTATTTCTCATCATTGTATCATCAAAGCCAGACCTATAATAAATGCTAAATGAATGAAACAGGCAGATTGAGATAACCCAATCCTTCATCCCTTCTCTATATGACCAAATTTCCTCACTTTGGCAATCTGTAGAGAATTCAAGATTACAAGGAAACTTGAATCATAACCACTCTTATGACTCAGGTACCCACTTTATGTTAAACACTGACTAAACTTCTAAGAGAGGATTCTTTATTTCTATGGATCCACTTAAAAAAATACCAAAAGACTTGGCAGTATCTGAAAACTAATTATTAACAATTTACACTTCTTAACTGGAAGCCAGTACTTGGTGTACCCACTGGACTCAACCAAGTTAAATTCAAATATATAATGTATCCCTTCCTTTTTGTCATTTAAAACCCTCTGAAAAAGTAAAGTGAATAGAGAATGTTATGACAGAACCTTAAAAACCTAAATTTAAGACTTATTTGTCTTAGTGATCATCATCACTGTAAACATGCAGTTTAAAAGACATAAGTTTGGCTCCTAATTCAGTTTTAAGAATCAGGATAGAAATAGTTCCAAAAGAAATAAAATAAAATGAGCAATTAGGAAAGGAACAACTTTGGAGAAATTGTGTGGGTTTTTTTTCAAGTTTTAATTAAAAATATAAAACATGCCATCCATTGTTCAGAAGCCACTATTAATATTGCTGCTAATCATGTATCTTGACCCTTAAAGGGATTATACCACTTCATCCACTGCTTCTCAGAGTCTTAGGGTTGTATTTGGTAAGAACCTCTAGGGAATGGTGGGCCTGAACCTCAAAATCAGCCTCTGGATGTCCCTCTGTTACTGTCTGTATGTGTATGCTCTGGGACATTAGGTGAGTTCTTATAGATGATAAGAAGGGGTGACCCAAATGGGGATCTAATTACACATTTAGGACTTATCAGTTGCAAGGCACTGAGAAGTCATCTTCATTCTTTGAGTTTCAATTTTCTTCTACACAGTCTTAACTTGATGTCATAATGGGGTACTAGGAATGTAAAAAATATATTGTCCCTAACCCAGTGCTAACAGAGAGTTAGCACCAAAAAAAAATCACATTTATAGATGAGTGAATAAAGAAGGTATGGACTATTACTCAGCAATGGACTAATACTCAGCAATAAAAAGAAGATTGAAATCTTGCCATTTGTAACCACATGGAGAAATCTAGAGGGGTAGCATGCTAAGTAAATAAGTCAGGCAGAGAAAGACAAATGCTGTATGACTTCACTAATCTATGGAATCTAGTAGCTTATAACAAATGAACAAACAAAACAAAAACAGACTCAGAGATATAGAGAACCATTCTTTGTTCTTAACTAAAATTACCTGTGAGTTGTTACCACCTCTGTATGTTTTTTTCATCTTTTCTGATCTCACACATTCTAGACAAAAATATCGTTGCACATTTGTTACTGAGATAAACTCCAGTTTTTACCAACCCCGAGCCAACCATCTGAATCACTTCTGTTCACTTGTCCATTTTGTCATCTCACCTCGAACTTGCCTGTCATGCTGCTTGCAGGTGATTTGACTTCATTTATTAAAGCACCAAGAGCATGAGAGCAACCGGCTTTGGGCATAATTAATCACCTTGTCTCAAGACCTTATCACGTTGACTGGGAGTGGTGTAGAGTTCGTTGAGCTGGACAATGATATTGATCTGGCTCACATGAAATATGTTTCACAACAATCGAAGTGGAGAACCAATCTGTGCACTGAATGTGGCTGTAAAGCAATGAGGAATTTAAAGCTGTAGCTACTTAACATGCACCGATTTAACAAGTGGGGTAATTTCAAAAATTTGTGAAGCACCACTTTTCATGGCAAAATCCTCCCAAGTTACTATTAGGGAAAATTGGTATCCATTTAACTGTCATGTAAAATAGGGAAAATATATATCTCAAAAAATTATGATACAGCTCCAAAAATTTGGCCTGGAATAGGGTATTAGGCTGTTATATTTTGACACATGCCTAAATTGTTATGTTTATGATTCTTGGCTCCAGGATACTGTTTAAATATAGATAAAAATAAATAATTTGACTCATTAATTTAAGAAGGTAACAGATTGATTTATGGATCAGAATCTAATAAGACTATATTCTGAAGATTAATTTTAATTGAAATGCTTGGGGAAAAATAATTGATCCCATAGAAAGTCTAGGTAATTAAAACTAGCTTTTTTTGGCTTGTGGAAAC